>JAUYWV010129357.1:0-11214 GCA_032274565.1 Nematoplana nigrocapitula
TTCAACCTTCCCGTTCCCTCTCTCCCTCTTCTTCCTTCCCGTTCCCTCTCTCCCTCTTCAACCTTCCCTTTCCCTCTCTCCCTCTTTTTCCTTCCCGTTCCCTCTCTCCATCTTCAACCTTCCCGTTCCCTCTAGAAGAGTCTCGGCTTCAGCTCCAAAGAGGAATGTAACAGTTTTAGGTTCGCACCTTCTTCAGGATCTTATTTTCATCCTTTTTCTTCAGTCGACACTTCCTCGCGGCGACACGATTCCGTTCGCGGCGGTTCCGGATTTTTAGCACTGTTTCTTCCGAATACTGCCCAAACAACAACAACAAAACACGAGTAAGAGTTAATTAATTAAATTATAATCAATACTTATATTGGGATGTCCTACCGCTCCAAAATCTGAACACTGTTCATATCTAGTTAACTAAGTCCCAGTGAGTGTAGTTCTCGGGGATGCGGACAACCACTCAGCCATACAGGACTACGGTACTGCTTGAGTGCCAGGTTCAAATAACCCAGTATCTTAACACAAACCAATCTTTATTCATGGCTATAGAGAAAATTAGCGTACGGCTTCTCTCTACAGTTTTATCTGCCCAAAACAGAATTACCATCGGAGTACAGTTCACTAAGTGTAAGAGTGAACTGAAGGATCCTCATTTGCTCTAATCGCCACATTGCACTATTCCTTGTGCAGTTAAATAAATAGACCCCACCCTAATATAGCTATAAATAAAATCCAGGAACCCCGGGTGAAAAGGCTGTCAGTGAAAAAGTAATCCAACTGTTTCAATCGTTGAATAGGGTTCTAAAGTAGCAAGTCAAAAGTTCCTCGGACTGTTTCAACAACATGAACAAACTCATCACCGATTGCAGATGATTATAAAGCAGGCACAGTATAGGGATTGCACAAAGAATTACTGAGATCTAAATACATTTGTGCATCACGATGATCAGATCCAATATAGAAAACAGAGCAGTGGCATAGATCTGGAAACCCGAAGTAGGCAAACTCGAAAGAGTACGGTACAAATAAATCACCTAGCGAAGTAGTCTTGTTAGGAGCAGAATTATCCTCCATCCAAGAAAGGAATTCCATATCTTCAATAATTTCTATTATGAAAATTTTCAGAACCACAGAAAAAATCACTGAACAAATAGCAAGAAAAGAATGACGGAAATAAGTAACGAAAATCGAAAGTAATTTTATCGTCTACCACCAAGAACTAGCAGCTCTGCGCTGATTAGACTATAAAGGCGAAAATAACATCCAAGCTCCGATTGACCTCATCTGGATTTCGAGCCATTGTGGACTTGGGGGGTAACGTATTGCCAGACCAACCAGCAAATGAAACAGCGAAAAAGGATGGAAGGATCAAAAGTTGGCCAAACCAAAAGTCAAATGCGATACCCGGTAGAATTCAAGTAGGACTACAAAGAATGCAAACCTCACAAAGAAGAAATTGTCAACTTGAGAAGATTCAGAATAGGACACACACGCTATGGAACACCGCAATTATCACAAACCATAGGCATATCAAACACCAAATTTGTAAGCTGTGCGAAGGGGCAAATGCGGACACAGAGCACATAGCAGAGGACTATCCCACCACTTTCAGTGTGAGACGAAATGGGACAACGACTCTACTGATGACCTAGTCAGGCACAGTATAACGCCCAACCTTACCCTACTGAAGGATGTAAACATATCATCTCTTGGCAGCAGTGCCTCTGCTGCTTCCCTCCGAGAACGAGCCCTAGGCCACCGCCAGGACACGCCAGAGAAACTGTTGGCTGAGAAAAGTGTCCCGCATCGCATCTGGCGCCCATGGAAGAGTGGGTCAATTTAGGAGGAACTGGAGATATGTGGCTACCACGATCGCCAGCAGTTCTCGGATCGAGGGGCTGCCCTGGGAGCAGGACGTGCCGCCTTACCCACCTTGAGAAAAGACACCCGTAGAGTGAGGATCCACCATAACCTGCTCCTCGCCATCGCCAGAGACGGTCATCCACACGTGCGCAAAATGGACGGACGGCCCAGCCACGAGTAGCATCACCAACGGCGGGGCTGAGGCAGCCATCTATACCTGCAACGTATGCCACAGTACCACGGCGGTTCCAGCCGGAGCAGTGGCAATCTCCTTTCACGTGGAGGGTGTTGCCTGCCTCAGGGCCTGCAGAGCACCCTCACCCTCCCTGACCTCTTCACCCTTCAGGAGGTGAAAGCACTGACCGACTCCCAGTCCCTCGTCTATAGAGCCCAGCAGTTAGACAGACCACACATGCCGCAGCATCTGGACGTGCCTCCCAGGACGTCGATATGCTCTCCAACAATATCGCCGGGACTATGAGGTCAATCTAACTGTGCCATCCACAGAGAACTGCACCGCTGATGTGCTCACTAGAGGCCCCATCATCAGAGGGGAGATCTTCCTGGCCCAACTCCGCACTGGGCACTCTCCCCTTCTCCGTTCCTCCCTCCACGGCGTCGGAGACCCCCGTTTGCCCCAACTGCATGGGCGTCCCCTAGGACACCAAATGGGTTCATAGCAGTTGAAGTGGTCTCACAACGCCATATATGAAACAAAGTCTATGTAACAACAAGGGATACACTTGCGTAAAATGCTAAACACAACCATCAACTGGAGCCACCCCCAACCCAATTTTCCCGTACAAACAACAAGCAAGAAAACACAGAAGGAGCAGGAAAGGTCAGCAAATAACCAACCGACAACCAAAGGAATAAGGAAAAACAACAAGAAGATAAAATAAGGATATACTTGGAAAGAACTCGTAAGACAAGCGAAGCGGTCAAGTACAGTAGGATGAAAAGAAGGATACAGAGAGATCAGAATAATCAGCTGAAGAACCAAGAATGGAAAGACGTCGGGTGTAAAACAATGGAGGTCGCAGGCCTGGAAAAGGTTAACCGCGAAGCCTTTTAAAAAATCATATCCTATCCGGCCTAGAAGGAGTAAGTATTGAATGCTGGTCGGAAGGGTCAGAGAAAGCGAAGGGCACAAAAAGACGAAGGAGCAAGAGCAATAACCAGAAGAGAAAGAATCTGATCAGGCAGCAGGAAAGTGGTGTTCAAGCACTAGAGACTAAGTGATAGGCGCCTAGATAGCCCCGGAGGAGCTGCCAAGGTTGAATAGCATCAGGCTTCATCTCGACTCCATGGCAGCTATACAGAAAATTGCTAGACTTCCAGTTAAACAGCGTATCCCAGGAGCAGAAATATGGAAGACCATTGAGAATATACAGTACTGTATGACAAGTAGGCGGCAAAGTCAGTATCTCGGCGCACTGCGGCATACAACACAATGTAATGGCGGACACCTTAGCGAAGGAAAAATCGAACAAGCACCAAGAAGAGGTACAAATCGACATGGATCTCTCTATCCAGAGTAGAAAGCGTGGATACCACACAGTAGCTCAGCGAAAGAAAGAAAGATGCCACACGAACATCTTCGGAAACAACAAACCGGCACCGATAAGAACCGTCAGACATATGTCGATCACTATGCACCAACTCCGCACAGGTAGGACACATCAGCCTCGTTAGACTTTCCCACCTCAGTACTGGCACCAGCATCACCCCAACCTGTACTGGCTACAGCTCCCCACTTGTGAAGGTACAACTTACACGAGATGTGCAAAGGAATGCGTTGACGCAGAGCACCTGCTTCTTAGATGTCACTGCCTTTGAAGCAACTTTAGACGCGGTATCTTTGATATCGATATGACGGCGAAATGTCTCATAGACGCCAGAAAAGTGGAAGATTTCCTGATCAAAACGATTAGGCTCCTTCTACGCTAACTGTCCGGAGCGCCATCAACCTAGACAACAAACCTACTAAGGAAAGAAATCAAGATGTGTGATGTTCCGTGAAAGTTTGGCCTTGAGATTGTAAATACTTGCAGAGTCTATCCCTCGCTTCACTTGATCATCTTCACCTGGGGACAATCGAGTAACCTCCCGTGCCTCTACGCGGACAGTGTCCTGGGGACCACCCTGAGTGGTAGTGCGAATACACGGAACTTCGGGACATCTTGGTTAGGCTTGGGCATATTTATGGGGGCTTTTGGTTAAATTGCGATCACCTTTCTGAGGCTTATAATGCTGTAGAAAGTTTGAGTATCGCTTAATTGAGGGCTGGTGTCCACCTCTGTTGATGTTAATCAATAATCATATAGCCTCATCTGGGCAATATTAAACGGTTTAGCAAAGAGAATAAATAGAGCGGTGTAACAGAGAGACATTAGAGAGAGAGAGTAAAGAGTAGAGAGAGAGAAAGAGAGAGAGGGAGAGAGAAAGAGAGGGAGGAAGAGAGAGAGAGAAAGAGAGGGAGGGAGAGAGAGGGAGGGAGAGAGGGAGGGAGAGAGAGAGAGAGGGAGAGAGAAAGAGAGGGAGGGAGAGAGGGAGGGAGAGAGAGAGGGAGAGAGAAAGAGAGGGAGGGCGAAAGAGAGGGAGGGAGAGAAAGAGAGTGAGGGAGAGAGGGAGAGAGAGAGAGTAAAGAGTAGAGGAGAAAGAAAAAGAGGGAAGAGAAGACAGAAGAGTGCGAGAAGAAGACACAATAGAGGACTCCACCCACCTGTGTGGCCTTGACCTCGTCGTCCAAGGGGGGCAACTCGGACTTTCCCTCCCTGTGGCGCCTGGTCTGAATGGCGATTCGGATCTCTTCTTTGAGCAATGGGGTCAGGGTGCCGCTCTGCATCGACTGGTGGTAGACCTCATTGAGGCGATGGTCCACCACGCTCGTGTCCTCCATCGGGGCCGCCCGTGCTGATAGGCCGCTGTACTGGTCGGACACCTCGTCCACCAACGGGGGCGGGAAGAAGCATTGGCTGTCGTGGGAACTGCCGGTGGACACCGGGCTGAACACATCCGACGTGGTGGCCCCCTCGACCGAGGACGGGTCGCAGTGGAGGGGGGAGAGATAACAATGCCCCTGAAGATCGGAGGCGTCCATAACGATCGATGGAGTGGAGTGGGGGATGAAAACCTGCCGATATGACGAGTCAATGTAGACACAGAGAAGGCAAAGTAAGCGATCAAAGTCTGAGGATAAAAAGAAGAGCTAAAATAAATGGAACGTGTTTCTGGGAACATTTCGCATCGTCAGGCCAAAAGAGGATAAAGGCAAATATAAACGGAAAATTAATAAAAACACAAACAATTTAGAATTAAACGCGAATGTAACCGAAAAAATATCACTTGCAATAAATGTTCAAATCGAATGCTGTCACCATTTCCATAGAATTATCGATCGCAATATCAATAACAAGAACAAAAAGACGTACGAATTTGACAGTTTTACAAAGTGTCTAAAATACTCCGAAAAAAGAACCTGTGGCACCCACAGCGTTTGTTTATTGACAGGCAGCGCGCTGCGCGGATATTTCATTGGCGCGGGATTGAAACATAATTTGAAAATGATTGATTCTTCGTCGTTACTAATGACCGAATGTTCTGGAATTCTGCAGTATGTTTTAGGAATAAGTTATTTACAAGTGTGGCAAATTTTGTTCGAATCACTAATGTCATTTTGGAGATTTCGCGTTTAATGTGTTACAACAAATAGATCAATAAATCAATAATGGGAAATGCAATATGACTGTGATCAGTGGTGATTCCACTGCAACGTAAGGTGTTCTTTCGAAGCTGTCGAATCGAAAATCAACAACCTACAATGGGATCACTGCCAACTATACTGCGTCAAACACGACACTTACCTACTGTACACGCCGGACAGGTGTCGAAGACAAATTGGACGACAAATAAACCCTATATACTATAGAAAGCAACGCAGAATCATAGTCTGCGAAAACAGAATGTTTTCTCTTTTATTCCTGACAGTGCTACTATACCCTCAAACCCGATAAACAGTTCAGTTGCAGTGATAATTCGAAGTGAACGGCGTCTTCTAAACTGAAATACGTGAACACGCTACCCTTACAAGCGCAGAAAACTACCCCAGCTATTATAAATATTGCTGATCAAGATTTGGGAAACCCAAAAGCTTAAAATAGAACAACAAGACGAAACTCATACTCTACAGTAGTACAGTAGTGATAGCTGGCCACCAGCACTGTTGTTCTAAAGCAGGTACCAATAACTCTTAAAAATAGACTAGCGAACTTTACCGGGGTCACTTCTTATACGGGGTGTTGCAAAAGTAACGCGAAATATTTCAACAATATGTATATACCAATAACACATTTAGGTGCACATTTCTTTGTGTGAATAAGAGGCAGATAACTTCGGAAATAGTTTTGTGTTTTCTTATATCCTGTTGATTGCGTATGATTAGGTATATTATATGTATATGAAATAAATTTGCCTTACTTTTGCAACACCCAGCCAGTATGTACAGACTTATTTTTTAATCTGCTAAGAGCAAAAAAATGTATTGGGCCGCTGTGCGTCGTCCAAAATGCGGGAAAACGGAAATAGTTACCGGAGCTTACAAGAAGACCACTTGACCTCATTCCGATGATAAAACAACGACGAGTGAAGGACGCTATGACTACCGCCTAACACCGAGACTCTCAGCCTATACGATTAAACCTTATTTGCTGAAAAAATCGACTGATTTGATTAAACAACAAAAGTATTAACTGCGCGAACAATGACTTTAAATTTTGAGGAAAGCTTTACTGTCTTACATATCTCCAACTATTAAATGTGGTTCTATATTTGACGAATTTCAACACTAAAATGTCTACAAATATGAAGGAGCGCAAAGACCGCTAATGCAATTTTATCAAGTGCTTGAAAGATAAAAATCATGACACTGATTACTGATCAATTTAAATATTTCGCGATATATCTGAATATTCATCCGGAGAAACAACATTAAAATCTCAATGTATGATTGATCTACTATATTACATAATAATTAACATCAACATAAAAAGGATAACCAAGCTTAGAACTAATATGTTTAATAGCACCTGGGTAATCAAGAGTCATTTTCAAGCCAACACGTTGCCAGCTCAGAAACATCGTGAACAAAATGGTTAAGTACTTAAAAATTTGAGATGTGATCCCAGCATACAAATTACACTCAAGACAAGTAGCCTCTCTTTAATCTCAGGGAAGTTGGAATCACATCCTTGGCAGACAGTATGATATCACTTTAACAGAACAGACTGCCACTTTTGAGTTTTCCCAAATTGTTTTTCAGATGTCATTGCGTCATTCTTTTTTACGTCAGCTTGATTGGAAATAGCGCCACAATTAATTAGTGAATCATTTCACTCAATTCCAAATTCAATGTTAATTATCCGAAACGCTGTTGGTTTGGGAGTGATTTTTTTCAAAGTCTAAATAGGTTGTTATACGCTTTGTTCTGTGTTTTATTTTTAAGCTTGGAGAATAAAAAACGTATCCTCAAAAACAAGAAGTGTTCTGCGTGCATTAAAAAGAAAGGTTCCCCTGAAAAGTTTCACTTTTACAAGCTATGAGCAAATCAAAATGATACACTTTTCAATATATGTAAAATATATTCCATATATGAAACAAGGGTGACTATAGTATAGTATATCTAGACAAAAATCTCTTATTATTTTCTCATACGACTCTCGTTCCACATTTTTAAATATTCGTCGTAATATTGGTTGGTTCGTCTGTAAAGATTTTGAATTGATATCAATTTTAAAAAAACGACATAATAGAAACAAATTTGATTACACTCTCACCTCGGTGTTATGGTGGGAAGAAATTATCTGTCCTCCGCAGTTAGATATGCGAATAAACAATGCAAGCATTTACTGACGTAATATCTGACAGCTCGACCAATAGGATCGCAGCAGTGCCAGGCGGCCAGCCAGCCAACGAGGGCAAGTCTAGCAGATCTCGCGCGCGCGGAAACTAGTACCGCGAACTGATCACGTGATTTACCACCAGACGCGACCAACGTTAATATGTCGACACTCTATGGCAGGCATCGTCATGTGACAGTATATAGTGATCAAAACACGAACGATACATAATTAATATAATCTGCTTGCTTATATCGGATAGAATGATCTGTTGCCTGGATACCAGTATGTGAGATGTATCTCTAAATTCGGGATTCTTTAAGATAAAATATTAACCAACAATTATATGATTAATAATTATTATATTAACATTGGCCGCCACCTTTGAACGTGAGGTCAAGGTCATCAGAATTTACGAAACTGTTTACAAACAATAGGTTACGACGTCAGCTTTACTATATCTTCCCGGATTCGCGTTTGAAACAGAAATATATATTATTAGTCGTTAACTGTAGATTTAGTACATGTACCACCGATGGAAATGAAAAATGCATTTTGCCAATTAAAATCGAAAATTTTGATGAGCGTTTAAATAGGAAATGTATAGGCATATATGCGGAGTGGTATAAAACATTGATCACTAAACAACTATATTATATATTCCCGCGTTCAATATATCTGATTATTATTTACGACATGACTTCAGTCTTAAGTTGGCAGCAACTGATATTATTATTATTATTATTATTATTATTAACAAATTCACTTGCGCTCAAAAGTTGTTTTCAAATTTTAACGAAGGATCTTCCAGAAAAGCGTCGGAAATAAAAACCATTTGACGGAAACAATTCGATAACGAAATAACTATAGACAGTGTGTCATGTATACTGCATTCTGTCCCAATGTCATCATTCTTATAATAAATGGAACTTTGTTTAGCCTGCGTGGTTTGTCGAGGGTCGCATAATTCTTTGATCGAGACTTACTATAATCATGATACATTATACAGTACCACCTAGCTTGCATTTTCTCAACTTTTGCTTGATTAATCTATAGTGTACTGATAATCCTAAAATTGCCTTTTAGTCTGCATTTTATCAATCGGATTGACCCTATAGTATCGAAATAGTAAATGTGAACGGATGCGCGCTTTGAAAGCGTTAAATTTAATTTTGCAAAGTTGAAAATATCTGGTGGATGCCAAAATATGTGAAATAATGACGAAGCCTATAATAAAATGGTTTCAGCGAAAAAATGTCACAAACGGTAATTTTTAAAGACATTATCTTCTGAACACCCCAACTTTTGACGTGGCACAACCAAGTGGAAAATTCCGGAAATAATTTCAATTAAAGATTCACGTTTTTCTTACAAAAAATAAAATATTTAAGATTTCCGCAAAAAATATACTCAGAACATTCCAAATATGGCGATGTATATTAGACAAAGCGTAAACTATGCCAACAGTGTGGAACCTCTCATGCCCCCTATTTTCCCCTTATATTCATGAGTTCATGTGGGGCAATTGTTTTAAGCACGATCTTTTAGGTAACATTTTAGTTTGTATCAAAATGTTTTATGATGTTTAAAAACTTTAAAGCACTCACATATTGAAAGTGCTAACTTATAATGTTATTATTACATCTTCAAACATTCAGCTTCTATTGATTAGAATATTTTATTTACCGACGCTAAACTGCATGTCAACCTAAAATAATTTACGACGCTTCTCTTGAAGATTGCCGAATGTAATGCATAATTTTAACAAAATAAACATGCTATATTGGTCGGAGTAACCGCTCATACAACCGCTACCATACTACCACCTGGTTTGCTGGACAGCAATTTTTTTGTACAGTTGCAATGTGGGGCTAATTTTTCCGATAAAATTTACGATGATAGCACAGACAAAAAGCTCGCAATTGGGAAAAATACTATTACTAATATGAAAAAATCTGCAAAAATAAATGAAGCATGTTTACTCACGAGATGATGCTGCCACGGTAGCTTTCAGAGATTGCACGCGTTTAAATGCGCATTGGAAATCCTACTCAAGAAAATTCACGTTTGTTTACATTTTCAAGGGCGGCTAAATTAAATCATATAGATCCTTCTTAAAGCAAGATAAACTACAATAATTATATTGCAATTATATTAATATTCTGCATTTATATAAAACTAAATTATTTGTTTGGATAGGTTGTTTAATTTCCTACAGTTTTCAAAAATAATATTACAATGACGTCACTCTATTTATAGAGTCATTGAGTAAAATTGCCAAAGTATAATTTTACCTATAGAAATACTATGCTACTGTTAGTAGTATAAATAATCATACGTTTTACATATGTTTAGGGGAAATTTAATTGCCTAACAAATTTATCAATAAACAAGGATGTATGAACTCATAACTAGTACAGTAATTGTCTAGACTACTGTAGGACTGTAGGTCATGCTGTTGAGTCAGTACTGTACTGCATAGTACCTATTACTTTATGCCTATGGTCTAGATAGAGTTCTGTAGGTTCTTCAGTCTAAACATCCGTAGAGAAGCACGGTGTTTACTTTTAAAAGGATAACTTAACAAGAGTGTACGCTACTAAAAACGATAATCATTGCAAATTACAACGGGATTTAATTCAAAAGCGACTCTCATATTACAAACAAACAGTAATAATATAGCAATCATATATTCTAGAATACTAAATAAGTGTATGCATAAAGGCCGAGTACCAAAAGAATGGAGAGTGGGTCTTGTAATACCAATCTGGAAGCGTAAAGGGTGTGTGTGTCCAAGACCCGGGTATTTTGGAGATATTATGGAGAAACCCTTTATATGAGGATGACCTGCCTTACTGGTAGAAACTCGGCAAACACTGGATCGGTGGTTGAAAAATGTAAGTTAGAGTTGAAAGGCATGGTTTAAGGATTAGTGCTGATAAAGTGGAAGTAATGTGGGTATAGGAGAACAACATGAGGACTGTGACAGACGAGACTGCATCAGGTTTCTATAGTTTCGCCTACTTGGGCGGTGCGGTGTCGAAGGCTGATAGTACAGAGAGGGAATTGAGTAAGAGAGTGCAGGGAGGGACAAATGCGTGGCGAAAGGTAGAAGGGGTCATAGCAGATAGGCGGATCGGAAAAAGTTCTCAGTGCATGTGTAATATCAGCAATGACTTATAAGTCATATTTGGCTTGGAGACGGTGGCATATTGACAGAAGTCGAAAAACAAAAAACTGAAAAAGTGTGAGAACAACTGGGTGAGGGCGCTGATATTAGCTGGAGTGAAAAGAGTGGAGAGGAGAAGGCTGGAAGGGTTGACGGAAGAGGTGGATGGATGGGGTTAAGTCAAACTGTAACAAACAGGATAGTTGTGAGTAGTAAGTAGACTAAGGTAGGCTCGAAGCAGGGAGAGCGCCCAATGTAGCATTTGGGAGAAAGAGAGAGAGAGAGAGAGAG
>JAUYWV010129368.1:4484-19902 GCA_032274565.1 Nematoplana nigrocapitula
CCCCCCCCCCCCCCCCCCCCCCCCCCCAACAGGAAGGACAGTGGGACCTTAGGCGACGAAAGAGAGGAGAGTGTCAGCGCTATTTGCTATATAGCATGCCCCACCTGGTGCGGTTGTACGGATCCCCACTGTCTCGGATGCCAAAATTGTGAATTGTTATTTCACAATTGAAGAAATGTTATATCGACGCTTCATTGCTCATACACTGTTAAGTTGGTTGCATCTCAAATTATAAATACAATCATGCCGCCGACTTGTGGTGGCCTTAGCGGTTTCCCACGATCATTCTCTCCCGTCTATGATTATCCGCTCTATCCGAATTTTTTGATCGATCGTATTCGCATTGTCAAAGCTCTGGCGCTTTCCGACGTCGAATGGGAGGGAGACAAAACCCCTCTCCCCTCCCCCTTCTGCCTGTTCCGTTTGCATTCTGACGGTGGTCGAGGAATATTGATTTTTATTCACATGTGCGCCGGCGTTGCACACCCAGTGCACCGCACATCAGGCAATTTTGTCTGTTTTGACTGAGCCTTCGCGTACCCCTCACACCCTGCTCGCCTCATCACAGCCACACACCCTCACACAAATGCACACTGATTCACTCCCAAGATATTTCCCTATCCACCCCCATGGGGACAATTATTACTCATTGTCCAATTAAAGGGAAAATGCCACTGTCTTCGAAAAATGTGCACTTGTCTGAAAAGAAAAATATCACAGATTATGTAGATTGCCTTCCCAAACTAACTGTTTTACACAACTCGATTTTGAGTGGAACCACTATTGGAGATAAATTTTTATTATAATTGTTTATACAGTATATACTACTTAGTAGTAATAGTAATATTATTTTTTAAATTGCCTTTTATAATTCGTGAATTGTTTTCTGAAAAAATATCTATACTCGTCTGTCGTCTTTTAGGCGCCCCCTACACATCCTGGGCTCCCGTTGCCAAGGTGACGGCCGGCAGTCCAGCCGAAACTGCCGGTCTGCAGGTGAACGACGTGATATTGGCTGTCAATGGCAACAAAGTGGCCGGACGAACATGTCTCGAGGTGTCCAATATGATCCGAGCGTCAAGGTATGCCATTTTGTTTTTACAAAAAAGAAAAGAAAACATGTAAAGTGTATACAGCGAAATGGATGGGGTACTATCACCGAAGAGTGTGATGGGGGGGGGGGGGCTCGAGAATGCTCAAAAAAGGATCTTGCAGATCTTCCAGGTAGCGCTGTTCACCGTGAAACAGAAGATCGCACTAGTAGATTACGCTAAAATGCATCTAAACTACTAAAGAGTAGTATAGTCGCTTGAGCAGCTATAATACTCTGTGGGTCGTGAAAAAGGTCCCGTGTATTTGTTCAGTTTTATAGCTAATTGGCATCAATAACTTTACAACAAGACACCCTTGACACAGTTGAATCGAAGCGAAGGTCTCATAGTGTAGGCATATTTGTAATTTTATATCCTCAGATTCCTGGATAGTACAGTATAGTGTTCTGATTTCCAGAAATTTATTTCATCTTTGATATCGTGCCTGCTACTGTGTTTGATGTTCCAGTGGACGTAGTCTGGAATTGACTGTGTGGGACGGCAGTGTCGATGATATTCCACCCTCCTACTGTTCAGCACCTCCACGGACGAGTAAATCTGACTTGGGTCCCGTCCTGAGCGACGGAACACCCTTCTCCAGAGCCCCGGAGGTAAGACCTGTTATTTTTTTAGATGATGCCTCCTTCCATCTTGTTCTATCTGTGTGTCTGTCACACTTATTAAGCAGTGTTGCCAAAAGCTGTAATATTTTTGCCCAACGCTGCTATATATGCGATTTTATTAGCAGCCCCTGCGATTTAAAAAATATATATTAGACCTTATTAAAGATTAAATTATTAGTAGATACTTTCAAACACACAATTTCTATGTTGACCGATAGATGTCAAAATTATAAACGCGGTGTTTTATGTTTTATACAAACCATTCAGGAATTATTTATATGTGAAGTAAATTTAAAAACATTTATGTGACTATTTTTTAAATAAAAGGTAGTCTTCAATATGATATTAAGGGGAATAATAACTGAACTTATTATTAACAATTTTTTATTTAGTAATACCTATACATAAATTATGCCTCCTTTTTGTGTAAAATCAAGAATTGTTACAGTATTAAAGTATACTTCATTAATCTGCGATATTATGGAGATGCTACACTATGTTCGAAGTCGATTTTAGTTTTGCATTTGACAATGGTTTTAGTTTTTTCAAGATGACGTAGCCTAATTATAGATAATGCGCCTGTTATCAGTTGGATGACAATATTTATAATATATTTATTTCCACCAATAATATAATTCTTAAAAAATTGTTGTGGAAATATTTATAATTTAAATAATCTGTATGGTTTTACCTTCGTAAGCTGGTAATTCTGATAAAGTTCCCATTTTTATTTTATAATATTACACTACCGCATCATTGGTCCTTATCACTGGTCCTGTTTTAAAATATTAAATTACTTCCCATCCTCTTGTATTCCCTATTGAATCACGCAAATGTATGTTTTCATCTTTTAACTGTCAGGCTCTGTCGTCCAGTATAAAGCGAAAGTTGTTTCGTCGGCATAATCTCAGATATAATGTAAATCAGACTAACCGTAATCTAACAATTTAAAATAAGTTACATCCATATGAATCCATGTAAAAACAATTTAACACTCTCTGATAACTAATTTTAAAAATAAGCAGGATAAATAAGCCGAATTTGAACATTTATTTTCAAAATTTCCCGACCTGTTCAAAGGATCCCATAACTTTTTGAAAGCATTTACAAACAACGACTAACAATACGAAACTAAATAAACCAGTTAAGACAATTAATAAAAAACCTTAAGAAAAAAGATGCGCCATTATTCGTAAGGGAGTTGCTCAATGGGGATTTCTTAGTAATAATCAAGAAAGCCCTTCCGGCATCATCAAAAAACTTTCCCAATAATTTCGAAGCCATAACCCGGTACTCCTATGTTGTGCACAATGAAGGGAATGAAAAGGGGCCGATACCAGGGGAAACTCAAGAAGAGTCCGAGTACAATCAATTCGCACCTGACCTGTGATGCTTGTACAGGTAGCACAGCCCAATATCGAATCAGGTGTGTGGCTGGAGACAATGTAGAACTCAGGATTAAGCAGGCTTTATTAATTTTGACTGAGAAACTCCCATTGAAGAATTCCCTGAATAATAATGGGGTATTTTTCCTAAGTTTTATTAATTAACTGTCATATCGGTTTTATTTGGTTTCAACAAGTTATGGTTCTCTTGAAATAGCATGTTTACATTTGACCAGGTTCTCAATTTTCTTATTCGAATTAGTTTGCCTATACTGTCAATGCCTCACCTATGCGCGGATAGGATAAGTCTGTAAATATGGCTGAAGTTAGTTTGGGAAGTCTTGAGGTATATCTGATAGGTGAACTGGGAGAGTACTGATATGTAGGCCGACATTTGAGAAAGTAGAGAGAAGTTCCCTTGCACGTCAACGTGTTGAGATGACCAAAGAGAGACCTGAAATACATTCCCTCCTCTCTGGCTGTGCTAGTCGAGAGTCTAGCGACCCTAGAGCTGTAATACTTGAAGAATGTATATTCCGCTAGTATACGAGCATACTACTAAGGAGTAGTTGGGTGTCTTTAATAGCTTCTGAGAGTCGTAAAAAGGTAAATGTCGCTAGGCAGAATGCTTATCGAAAGAATACTACGGAAGTGCTTAGCAATCCATACCTGTCTTCCAACTTAAAGCAGGTCAACCTAAGGATCGTAAAATACGCGACTTCATTTGCATGAGTGGTGATAGGTCACCTGGCCAAAAATCACCCGCGCAAGGGCCAACGCAGCAAGCAGTACAAGTGTTCTAAAACACAATAATGGACCTGCATCTATTGTATAGTAAGTGGATGCCGCAATAAAGCATTCTTATCGACAAAATACTACTGAAATGCTTAGCAATCAGTAGCGCAGGAGGTTTGGACGTTCCAATTCTGCAAAGCAGATCAGCATATTTTCTTCTGGGGAAGATCACAAAAACACGGACGGACGTCATGCAGGCACATTTTAACTATAACTAAAAGTAACAATTCCTCTTGTGGGAGAACCGGACAAGCCCTGACCAACTTGGCAAATGCCACACCTGTACCACTGTCTGCATTGTTTGAAGAGGACTGGGGTGGGAATAGAAAACGGGACTGCCCAATTTCTCGGTTGAGGGGACGCCTCAGCGCTCCGACTTTCCGGCGAACAGATACTGTAGAACTAGGGAAAGAGAGAGAAGCTATAGGAGGTCCCTTTGGAGCAGGACACCCCGCCACGAGAAGGCGGCTGCATGGGGGCCTCTGTTCCCTGTTGAAACACTGCCTGCACGATCACCGCATTGGTTCATTCGTCTGCTAACTTTTTTGACATGTCGTATGCCACCACCTTTGCTTCTGCTGCTACTGGTGGACTTTCCCGATGTCCACCACGCTAAGGTGTGTCTCTGTGTGTGCATGTTGTGTACTATGCAGTGTGTGCACTTGAGTGCGCACTGCACAGTCACAGTGGTGCGGCTTATTGGGAGCTTATGTTCGCACCTTGCCGCCAAGGTGATCTTATCTCTCACTCTCTCTCTGGCTCGCTTGCTGGTTGCTTACGCTACAGCAGCGGTAGGATAGCTTCGTCGTAGACACCCTCCTCCGAAGTTGTCTTAACCACCACCACGTCCCTTAATTAGCTGTGATACCCTCTGTTTGCCTCATTCTACCAGCACGAAAATTCATTTTTTGTGTAGCTCCAATCGGGTGAGTTGGCTTGTGTTTTTCCCTTATTAAATTGTACTCATTTTATTGTTTGTGGCGCTATTTTTGTTGGTAAAAAATCAGCAGATGATTTGTATCTTGCAATAAGGTATGAAACATATATATGACCGGTGGACAGAGCAAGATTACTCCGTAATCTGACTGGCCAACATTTACAACTTGGCAACGAACCAATCTTTGATGACGAGATACTTAATCTGACTGACGAACACTCCCAAATCGACAGCCAACCAATCTTTGATGACGAGATACTTAATCTGACTGACGAACACTCCCAAATCGACTGCCAACCAATCTTTGATGACGAGATACTTAATCTGACTGACGAATACTCCCAAATCGACAGCCAACCAATCTTTGGTGACGAGATACTTAATCTGACTGACGAACACTCCCAACTCGTCAGCGAACCAATCCTTCGATATCTGCCGAACAGAAAAGCATCCAAAGAGGATGGTATACCTAGCGGTCATTTTCACTTGTTGGATCAGCCAAATCGTTCCGTAATTCTGCTGTTTAGAAAGGAAAAAATGTCCGAACGGTATGCGGCAACAGCAGGGGCATCTCACCTACTGGGAAACCTCTGACGCCAATTCTCCTCATCTTCGACATGTTGATCTTGCCGAATCCCAATGCGACTTTCGGTCTGAGTGAAGTACGTTTGATATGATTTTCATCTCTCGGCTCCTTCGTGAGAACTATCGTGAACAACAGTATGGATACTGCTTTGCATTTATCAGCCTGACGAAAATATTCGACTCAGTGAATCGATCATTGCTTTATGCCTGGGCAGTACTCTACAAATACGGATATCCACACAACAACTCAGTTTCACGAAGGTATATGCAAGTTCATAGTGTGACTGGTTGGGAACAATCTGACCCATTTTCTGTCAGCATTATTAACACTAACAGACAAACATTTATGTCGTAGCTATTACACTCTCTCTGTTTCAACCAGAGAGTTGATTCTAATTGTCCTACCATGGAAACCTTTTTAATATTCGTAGACTCAGACCTAAAGCAAGGACACCTACTGCCATGCTCTTGAATTTCAATATACAGACGACTCAGCAGATGGTCCCATCGAAGAAGGCTTAATAATATATTGTCTGCATTATCTACTATATCTTGCAGAATTCTGTCTCAGAATACAGAAATCGTACAATGACCTCCTGGTAATGAACCACACGCGGACACAGTATTTATCAACGACGTGAACTCAAAATCGTTCATCACTTCGAGTTTCTATAATGCATAATATCTGATTTTTGTATCATAGATAAGGAAGTCAGCTACCGTATACTGATTAAGCTAGTTCGTCTACATTTTTCCACCTTCGAAGGCGAGTCTTGCCAAATCATTACCTTACCCTACATCTCATAACGAAGATCTCATAAGATAGAACGATTTCAAATTCATTTATCGAATGATAAAGTCTCACACACCGAAATTCTTCTCTGCGCGGTGTTGACAAATATTGAAGTCTATCATCCAACAGCAGTTAAGATGTCTAGGTCATCTCATCAGAATGACGGATAACCGAGTTCCTAAGATGAATTCTGGTCAACTCGTAAACAGTAAATAAGAAAACATTTGACGTACTTTTAAATTGGCAATCATAATATATCTATCAATCTATTAAAACAATATCCACAATGTAAATAAGAAGATATCTTCTTGAAGTTAAATAAAATAAGAAAAAACACAATTCAAATAGGACTTCATTAAGAAAGAGACCAAAATTAAAATATGCTTACCAATTTAAAATTACGTAAAATGTTTATAAATCTATTATAATGAATGAGTATTTTTACTAATAATATACTAATTATCTTCCACATAAATGTCATCCATACTACCTATTTACTGTTTACGAGTTGACCTGCACCCCCTAAGATTACCCTCTATGGTGATCTTCATGACTCCTTGGTGCATCCATAAAGAGGTCAAGTCACAAAGCTTCCCCAAATTGTGTGGCATTCCATTTCAGCGTCTATAGAGAAACCTGCTGAAAACAGATGTGAACTTGAAAACAAACAAACGACAGCGTTATGTGCGTCATGTACGAAGGACCACCTGACTAAGTGAGGTTAGTCCAGGGCATCTCCAAGTCACTAAAATTTCCGGATCTTATTGCGTCTCGAGATAAGCTAAAATAGGGCATAAAATATTGTGGGTGGGGGGGGGGGTGGTTTACAGGTCTAGCTTTTGTATGATGCTCTAATTCTATATTCGATTTATTATACAATAAAGTTGCTCAGTTTTTATTAAAATATCTAAGTGATGGTGCTTCAACAAACATAATTACTTGAGCAATGCTTGATATTATTATTATAGCATTCTATTAAAAACAATATGTTCTTCTAAAACAAACTTTCCGATAGCTTATTTATATTGTATTCCTGATGAAATGTCATTCTTTAGTAAATCTATTTGAAGTTGAAAGTTGACAAGGATGGTTAGAATAATTTTAAATTATAGTGTAGAAAATTGCATCCGGAATAAAGAATTTTTTTGTTTTTTTCCAGAATCATAATGTCAATTCTTCGGCGCGTTACTGTGTATATTTATAAATTATGCTAGCCACGTAACAATGTGTTGCAGAAAATTTGCAGATGCCCCCCTGTAAGTCTATATAGTGTATTAGCTAGCCGTGTGCGGCCGACCATCTGTCCGTATGTATAGCGCCATTGATTTTTCTAGATGGTAATCAGCTGACGGATAGAATTAGTCTCTACGGGTTTTGCACTGTGTATAAGTGTTTGCCACGTCTGTTGATGATATTTTGCTTCTCATAGTTTTCGTAAACTCTTTTCTACCACGATGCTTATCATTTTACTCGTCCCACTCTGTGCTTTGACTTTTTATTTTTCCTCTTTCCTCTTTTCTCCGTATCTCTTTAACTCTCTTCTCTATTCCATCACCTCCCCTCTTCTTTTTTATTGTTTCCTCTCACTTTTTCCTAACTTTCTTTCCTATTTCCTCTCTTCACTTGCTCTCTACACTGCTGCTATTTTACTCTTCCCATCTCCCTTTCCTTTTCTCTTTATGTTGTTATTTGGCATTCTTTACTCCATCATTTTCCTCTTTTGTCATCATCCTCATTTCGACTCTTCATTATTTTCTTGTCCACTTCTCTCTTGCCTTATTTCCTCCTTCTGTAGGTTCTCCTCTGGACTCTCCTGTATCCAATTATTTTACCATTTGTTCTCCATTGCCTCTCATCTGTCTGTAGCCACCAATGAACTTCTTTTCTCTGCTCGTTTTCCTGCGTTGCAGAAGTGTTACTTTTGTCACCTTTTGAGAAGACACGACCAGAAGTCACTGATTCAAGGCAGCATCGAATGTAGTAAAAGAAGAAGACAAACAACAGGATGGTTTACATTAAAGATATTTTAATCTGGTCTGGAAAAGTTAGTCAGTGGCTACAGTGTCGGTCTCATAGCATCCACAGAAGCTCAGCCTTGGCTACTCAAGGTGACCAAATAATGTATCCCTTGATAAGCAAATATGCATTATTAAATGATGTTTGCAGGTGCTCTGTGGCCCTTTTTTCGCTGTTCTTATAACCGCATTCTGTTCCATATTGCCATATCGTATTTTAAACATCGTTGAGAGGACGGTGGTCTACCCTTTATCTTATCACTTCTCATTTGTGATGGTACGAAGAGCTTATCGAATCGGTCGCACCACTCCAGATGGTCTTGATAGAGCAGATACTGCATACGGTTGGTCCTGTGGTATAAGGTTAAACAGTCTGCTCCCTGGTGGTAGTCAACAGATGCCATGTGGGTTTCAAGAATCTGCAGCTGTCTGACTCAACAGACTGACCAAGGACCACTACGTGATTACGATACTGTGTTAGTACCAAAGAGATTAGAATGAAAATACTAGAGTAGACAGGTTCGTTTAAAGATTAAGGTTTTCCGTGTAATTTTATTGATTACCTTTCGGCTAATCAGATGGCCGATTTTCTGTTTTAAAAATAACAATAGAAGTTGGTAGGCATGCAGGTTAGTGATTAATTTTCCAATACAATGATAGAACACATTCTCGTTTCATTTTGTTTGTCTGTACAGTTTATAGCAGCTATAGTTGCCATTTTGCAAAACATTAACCGAAAATAATTATTAGCCCTTCTGCGATTTTTGCTTACCAAACACCCCCCAAACCGAAATTATATGTTTTGACGCGCGTGTCTACTCTAGTTGATATATTCAAACTTCATTGGTCAGGACGCAGAAAGTGAGATCAATGCATATATAGTTTTATAGACAACTCACTGAACAACGACTCGAATGAATAGCGCGACAAGAGACGAACTGAGTCATTCTTCTGTCAGCCTATAAATGTTATCACTAAATTTCAAAATTCAAAGCTCTCGCTTTCCTTTAAGTAACCACTCTGCACGATAACCTCTTTGAAAGATCTGGGAAATCCAAACCGCCCATCTTGTGTTTCAGTTTGCCAACACGCGAGCCCAATTCTCTGTGCCCACCACTCCGCGGCATTCTATGCTGCTCGGCGAAGAGAAGGGGGAAGCCGGCTATCCAGCCTCTGTGGGCCTCACTTCTTGCTCGCTGAGCGCCGACGATATCCACCGGCACACCGCCGAGAAATCCCCCAGTCTGGAGGGCGGCGGTGGAGCTGAGAGCGAGGAGAGTCTGGAACAACAGCAGCAGGAAGGCGGCGCGGTGAGCGGACCGCGACTCATTCGCAAGCCGGCCTACGCCAGTCCCGATTCAGCCAGTCTAGCTGATGGGACTGCCGAGGTGTTGGACTACCACCAGCACTCATCGACCTCATCCCCCCTCAATCCGGCCAAGCGACTCCATTCCCAGCCCAAGATACACTACCTGCCCCGTAGATCAACTGGAGTGAGCGAGTCGAGGATGGCCCCGCTAGCGACGGAGGCAAAAGGTACAACTAATATAGGAATTGCCCCAACTCCCCCACCACCGGAGTCGCATAATTCTTGCGAAAACGTCACGTATAAAGTTGTACTTAACTGTTAAATGCCTTTTCACGACCTTTTTAAGACGGAGTGTCAAATTGCATGGTACCCGTCGCGCCCCACTTTAAACGGAGAAAGGGAAAACGATTGTCAGAAAACGGAATAAGAATGGTTTCTTGGTAGTACTGTACTGTAAGTGGCAAAAATTTCTATCGGCGAGGGGGCCCTAAAGTTAAGCCAACTCTTACTACTTTCATTACTCTCCGTTGTATCGAGCTGCATTTGGTGTCTTTATAGCATTTGGAAATTCACGTTTGTCGTATACATATTTCTTAGTTTTTTCTTCCCAGTTCACATATACAAGAGTATGACGTTTCTTTTCGTATTGCCACGATTTTATAACCGTTTTTTAGAACCTGCTGGTCCGCGCCTTATCTCATTGGTGTTTTAGCGTTTCGCATAATTGCACTGAATTGGCGATTATGAAGAGTATTTCTTGATCACATCTAGCATATTAACTCTATTTTTGAAGCATTGAGGTAAGTAAATAAAACTTACAGAGAAAAAATGTTTATTTGTACCTTCGCGCTAACGGTAATATACAGTACACTAAGCTACAAAAACAACTACCCTCCCTGAACTTGTCATTCTATTCAGTTTATCAATTTTTTCGTCTACCAGTTCGCGCTAGACGACCAACAAATGTGCAGTGACTTTATAATCAAGTTGGCTATTATTTTTTGCAGTCAGCTTTCTGACTGACAGTAAGCTGGTGAAGATGTAAGCAAATAATGAAGTTTTTCCAAACTGGCATAATGTGCAGCTGGGTGTACCTTCTGGCCATTGTTGACTGTACACACAGGAAATGTCCTCGATTCTGGACTTGTAGGTGTCCGTCCCCACGCACGCGTGTAAACACCCTCACGATGGTGAGTTGTACGAGATTTTTGTCGGTTGTCGACTAACTACGATGCGTCTGTATCATAGTACGCATGTGTGCATTTTAGTTCACACACCAGGTAGATGAATTGCGTGTGTAATACGCGGATTTCTTCAGAATGTGTTGTAAAATAAACTTTAATTAATGTACGATGCAGATCAAGGTAACCGGATGATAATGTCTGTAAAAATAAAATTTCTGTGCAGCATAGTTTTTATTACTCGCTTAATTATAAGTAGTATAAATGAAATAATATTATTTATACGCGCTAATGAATATTGTGACTGGTGATCATAAAAGTGCATCGGTATTAGTCCACCATCGCAAGAAACTTTGTATTCGAATAGGTTTATTCCTTTCTCATCGAAACTCCATATATGCAGCAAAGGGGTAACGTTTCGTATTTATGTTTTATCCTTATCTGCTGCACAAAGAATTGGACTATCAACTGACACTGTAGTCAGTTTGGACAAACTTTGCCATTCGAAAATTGTTTAATTATCCACAAACATTATGCTAAGGCCTTGGTTAGTTCAGCACCTTTTTACGGATGTGAGAGTTGTACTCTACTAGCAATAAATGAACAAAAAGTTTAGACGCTTTCGCGATGTATATCTATACAGAAGACTTCTAGCATCACGCGGAAGTAAAGAAATCCAAATCGTTAAGTTGGGAAAAGGATCACAGAAGAAAATCATTAACATGAACGAACCAGAAAGAGTGATAACAGCCATCCAAATAAGAAAACTGAAGTTTCTTTCAGAAATGGCATATTCGACAAGTTATCCACCAACAGACCGGTTTCGTGGTTATTGGCCCTTTTGGTTTGGTCATTAAATTCAGCCTGATCGCATGACGTGCTGATACATAATATTGTTTCGGTCTGTTGACTTGAGCAGTCCAACCTATGTAGTTTAGCAGTAGTGAGTCTCTATTTACGGATTCAATCAGTCCTATGGAATGTTATAAATCAACTTCCTGTCTCTTTCTCCACCCCAGACGAACCGCAGCCCCAGCGCACTCCCCAATTGCAGCTGAACCGCGTGGGCGGTATTATCCGTGCGGAGGATTCCTCGGAGGCGGCCAGTTCCTCGAGCAGTCCAGTGACGGTGACCCGGAACAGTCCGGGTCGCAACCCGCAGTTCCTGGTCCGGCATCTCCACTACCCGCCCCAACAGAACCCGTTAGAGCTGAGCTCGCCGGAGAAGGCCAGTCTGGGCCGGTACAAGAGGCAGCAGGCCTTCGGGACGATCGAGTCAACAGACATCCCTGATTCGGGACTATCATGCAGTCTCCCGTCAGGTAGGACCACCCTGCGTGCGCCAGCCGTTCTTGTGGGAGGGGGGGGTAGGCAATCACGCGAGAAAGTAATCGTAGGACAACTCACAAGTTGGAAGGAGAAGTGAGGGGACAAAAGAAACCGATAGAGTCTGTGAGTTAATATCATTTGGGATGAGGGATCGTAAGAGCGAGTGAGTTTGAACGTGTACGACGTAGAACGAGTGATTGGTAAACAGTGGTATACAAGAGTTAATGGGCGAGCGTTCGAGTGTGAAAATAATAGCATACCTGTGATTGGGTGAGGGAGAACGACAGAATGTGGGTCTCTATCACCTCCACCTCATACGGTTCTTCACTTGTTGTTCTGCAAGTTGTTTGTGTATGTCTGTTTCTTTCTCTCACTCCTTCTCTTTCACATTCTTTACAAAAGGGCACGACTTGTCTACAGTCCAGATCGTCCTTTTCATCTACTCCATTATCACCATATCTAGTCTTCGGTTATCGATCTGATAATAAAATTGTCATTCATAATTCCACCGTATCTTTGCAAGATTGTTCTCTAGACTTTCCCCTAGTCTTGTCCAATGGACAATGTCCATGTCTGGTTTCACACACTCTTGTTTTTCTTTGTTTTTTTTCGGCATTCTCGACACCACCCTCGTTTGGGAGGAGACATCGAGTCCCCCGACCATGCCCACCAAACCCTCCACGGTAGACCTGTGTGATTAACATGACATACTACTGTTAAGTAGTTATGCAGAGGTGGTCACCAGCAACTACCGCAGAGGGCATTAGAAGTGGTCATAGGAGGGGACGCCGTAAGCTGTACAGCTCGGTTCGTCCTGGCGGACTTTGGACGGTGCACCACGGCGGGTGCTGTCCACGCACCACTTTTTGGACAGCCTCTGAAATCAATCATGAAAGGTTGACCAAGCCGAGAATCGAACCATGAAACATCGGTGTTTGTGTCAAGCGCGCCGAGCGCGTTACCACTACATCACCGCCGCGGCTGTCTGTTGTTGTAGGCGACCCCTCCTCCACATCCAGGGGGATGGTGTATAAAACCTTCGTAGTGAATTTACGAAGATTAAACTTCGTAGCAGTCGATCAATAAAACTGGTGTGTGTATAAAACTTCCGATTAATAGTAGCCTGAAGAAAATCTTCGTAACTTACGAGTGGAGCACTCGTAAAGTTACGTGGAATCCAATTGGTTCATCTTTTCTCTCGTTTATCTATATATACAAGTTCTTATTCCTTATACTTTTGTTTTATTATAATTGCGTATATGATTATCCTTCATCGTACACTACGCAGAGAACGCGTGTTTAGAGACTGCAGTAATCTATTGCATTATTTAGTCGATGAAGATCTTTTCCGTAACTACAGAGTTTCACGTCGGGAATTGCACATTTGTTGAATTTGTTTGGGCCTCGATTGAGACGTAACTCACGGAGGAACCATGCTTTAAAGCCATTACACCACCTGCTCATCGCATTAAGATTCATTGCAGAATGACTCGAAGAATGCTGTCATATTTTGGACGAAAACATCGATGATGTGCAGTACTCGGCCCCTCATCTTCAGGTCTCCGTCTTGCCATCTTTGGTGAGACGGCGAGCCTTATCGACCTATGGAGGTGATCACGGGGAGTTGCCCGGTTGCTGGGTCTCGGCTGCCCCGCGCCGCCATTGGACAACGTAAATGATGCATATTTGCAGCGCGACATTTCAATTAACAAAGCTTTTGATTACGACTCTTATTTAATTCTAATTTTTACTCTCGGATAATTGATTTGTACAAAGATCACATATTTGCTTTAATTGCTGTTTAACTATTGTTTTCGTTATTATTATACTGTACCGCTTGCGATGTATCCCAATATTTACAAGACATAAAGTACATGTCTGTCTAGAGAAACGCGTTACGTATATTTTTTTGTTGTACATGGCAACTTAGACAGGGCGGAAAACTGTCAGCACTCAAAGGTTGAACAGCACGCCTTCTACGGGCCAATATTATATATTGTAGATGCGGAATTCACTGGCCAATTAAATTGCCGCCAGCTGCAAGGGGAATCTATGTGTGCTATTTTGGGGGAAGTCATGACGTCAACAGTCTTCGCTCCTACGAACATTTTTATACACACGCTTTTGCCTATCCTTCGTGGCTACGATGAATCGCAAATATTTACAAAGATTCCAGTTACGATTCATCGTAAGTTTTATACACCATTCCCCTGGTTGTTAAAGCTTCTCTAGCTGCAGCAGTACATTTTTAAAGTTCCTCTTCACTATTACCATCTACAGTCATTAACTGCCCAAGATATGTATATACTGTGACCGGCTCAATTGTGACATTATCCACTTCGATGTTGTCCTCCTGTTGTCTTTCTCTTTTGCTAATATAATCATTGACTTGGTTTTCTTAATCACAACCATTTTCAAGAACACGAAATGTTTTAAACACTTGAAGGTCACACGGAATAGAACAGATAAATACTATTTCAATACTTTTAGCATATAAGCAGCGCCATCATAAGTCAGTTGGTTATTGAGGGTGGCAGAAAGTTCCCTGATTGCCACAGCCGCCATTATTGCCAGCTCCAGCCCTTTCCAGTTGGTACTCACGGGTTGATACTGATTCAAAGTCCCAGAGCAACGGTCACATGCCAGCAAATGTGAGTGGATCGGTCTAGGGTCCTTCTTGTGCTCAATAACTAACTGACTAATGATGGCGCTTCTTTTATGCTAAAAGTATTTAAATAGTGTGTTTATCTGTTGTATTCGTGTGACCTTCAAGTGTTTTAAAACATTTCGTGCTCTTGAAAATGGTTGTGAGTATCCAACCGAAACCGGTCGAATATACAATAAATGTGTTTTGCATTACTTTGGTGGTCCTCTTTCTTATTCGCATTAAATTTCGTTATGTCTTATCTTTATCTAATACTATAGCCGTGGGTACCCACGTTGCTGGGTACATGCCTAACCCAAACCCTGCCCTACGCCGGTCCCCCATTTTCGGAGGTGCCCTGCAACTTTTGTTTTATGAAATTTTATGTGGGAGGCTTACTTCTGCCAGAAACAGCCATTTCACACCGTTATTGGCCTCCTTGACCTCGACCATGACGTCGGAGGTCGACCTCGCCCCCCCCCCATGTTACGCGCAGGGTTATGGGGGCACCCATTCAAAGTTTTGGGTCGCTGGCACCAAGGGTCCCGCCGCTCGAGAGGAAATGAAAGCTTCTTTACTGATAATACCCGTGCCCTATACGGGTGGCAAACAATCATGCTACTGTGTTGTCTTGTTGCTGAGTCCCCCGCATAATTCTTGGCCAATCTTCGCCCTGTAGGCTTTCAGGAACAAACTGTGTCCAGTGTGGATGCGATGTAATTCTGCTCTTT
>JAUYWV010129369.1:0-11213 GCA_032274565.1 Nematoplana nigrocapitula
GTCCAGAGTTACACGCTGCGCCAGAAGCGCAACCGCCCTCAAACAACCGCCCTCAAACAAGTGGTCCAGAGAGGACCTTCTCTTACTACTATGAATGCACAGTTAGATGATATTTAATTGCCAGGGAAATATAGTGATTCATTAGTCCGGAATTTTTCTGTTACAGTAACTATATGCCAGGAAGAGGGACTGTAGACGCCATCTATCGCCATTTATCGTGCGGAGAATGCGGGAGAGTTATGAGGAGGAAGCTGTTCATGTGCTTTGTCAACTGGAGAAGGCATTTGACAGAGTAGCGAGAGCAGTGATAAGATGGGCTCTACGGAAGAAAATCGTATCTGAAGTTCTTGTGGGTGCGGTTATGGAGATGTGCGAAGGAGCCAAGACGAGGTTTCAAGCGGAGGGTGAATTCTCTGAGGAGTTTCGTATGAATGTTGGGTGTTAGATCGAACTTTTCACCGTTCCTCTTCGCAACATTCGTTGACGTGTTATCTGAAACAGGAAGGAAGGGCCTTCTTGTAGAACTGCTCTATGCGGATGATCTCGTGCTGATGACAGAGATAATGGCCGAATTGGAGCAGCAGTTTAATAGTTGGAAGAGAGTGTTTGAGAGTAAGGGCCTGAAGGTATACATGAGGAAAGCTTAAGTAATTGAATGTTGCCCAGATGGTGGAGTAGTTCAGGTGGCTAGAATTGATGTATGCGGACTTTGTGGCAAGAAGGTGGTGAGGAATTCTATGATATGTGGATTATGTGAGAGATGGGTTCATGCAAGATGTGCTGGAATGAGTAGAGTGACTGCAAGAATGACAGAGGGCTTCTAATGTAAGAGACTCGGAATAAGGCAGGAACTTGAACAGCATCAAATGCTTCCTGATCTGGAGAGAGTTGGCAGCTTCTCCTATCTGGGGCATGCTACCAACAGCAGTGGAGGAAGATGGTTGACTGTCACTAGGAGAACCAGCTGGGGTTCAGAGACCTGTCGTCTGCTTTGTGTGGAAGACGTCTATCGCTGGTGTTAAGAGGAAGAATCTACTCAACCTGTGGGAGACCAGTGATGACGTATGGCTCTGAGGCATGAGTGGTTTGGGAAGGTGGAGGAAGGAGTGTTGAGGAGGGCGGTGAGGTCGATGGTGAGGAAGATTCTGGTGTTAGGAGAGTGTGGAGTGAAGTTGACTGACAGGTTGAGGAGTGGTGAGGTGGCGGAGAGGATAGGGTTGAGGGAGAGTGTGATTGAAGCGGTGAGAAGAAACTGATGGGGCATGTGTCGAGACGTGAGAAAGATTCTGGTGTGAGGAGAGTGTGGAGCTTGGAGCTGGATGAAGAAAGAGGGAGAGGAAGCCCGAAGATGTCATGAAAGGAGATGGTCAGAAGAGAAAGTGGTAAAGTGGGATTGGATGAGGATGATCCCGGATATAGAGTGAGCAGGGCTGTAGACAAATTTTAACATTTGGGGGGGCTGCTAACTATGAAGAAGGCGCCCGACTATGAAGAAGGCGCCTGGTTTTTAAAGAAGTTGAGGGTGAATTTTCTAATATTAATTAAATTATAGATTAACAAATATAATAAAGTATTAACAAAGAAAATGAATAAAAATATTATAATTAATTATTTACAAGTAATTACCATATTTATAACTTGAGTATAACACATACCTACAGGAAATTAAATATTTTATACACAAATACTAATGCGATATCAACAGTATATCCTGTACAATAAATAAATAAATATTTTATTTTGCCTTTTAAGGTATAACAAAGTGTAACAATACAAACAATCGACAACAGAAAATAAAACCATTGTGTCACAAACATAATTAAAAAATCAACATATAAACCAAATGAAACAAACAATAGATTCCGGTATAGGACTAAGGGTAATAAGTACAATGTGACAGAATAATAAGCAATTTCATTAGTTAGTTGTATTCAGTGTTAACCTTAAAAGCCAGGGGTGACAGAGGAGAAAACAATCTATCGGGCTGGCACCCTGGAAAAATGTTTTAATTAATTATGATTACAAATAATTGAGTATAGTTCATTGAACTTTCATTGAGAAAAACGTAAAATCGATAAAACGTAAAAATTACAAACGGTTATGAATGAGCGGCTATATTTGGTGTAAGCATTGAAGTACATTATTTTAATTTTTTTATAAATAGTTTAATTGAGTTAGCCTCTTTTATTTCTTTCGGTAATTTATTCCAAGTCTTGGTATTATGATAAGAATGTTTATGTCCAGTTAGCGTTTTATAATTGAACAATGTGCCTAATTACATCTTGTCGGGATACAGAGCATACATAATTTACTTACACAGATTAAAATACATCAGTCATCAGTAATTATAGTCTGTAACATACAGATTATGTACAATATTTAAAATTTTCCAAAAATGTTGAGTCTACTTAAATTTCGGTTTACAAAATCATTGGCAATATCTTTCATATTTAATGAGTCTGTAAGGTCTTTGTGGATGCTGAGAATCATGGACCAATTTAATCGTTTTTGATCCATCGAATTTCGCAGATAAGTCTTTACAATGCGCATTTTACTAAAACACCGTTCACTCTCTGCATTTGTTGCTGGCATAACTTGGATGAGTTCTGCTACCTTAACAATCTGATTGTAGAGCTGCCTGTCTGCGTCGCCCATTTCCCCAAGATGTTTAATTATCGCCTTCACCTTTGCACCTCCTTTTTCTGACACTATTTCGGAAGGAAGGTTGGTGTGGAAAATGTGGAGTTGGGTACTTAGTTGATCCTTGTTGAAGTCATCCCTGTAGAGATGAAGGACATCAGGATGGTCCTCCAGTTTACTATCAGGCACTGCAATAATGGTTTCCAATTCGGAGAGCATCTGATAACTTTTCTGTTCAAATCTATCTTTGATTGACTCGGTTGCATAGTCGACTATCTCAAAATAGGTCTGCCTGTAAAACTCTTCATCTGTCTGTTTTATGTTCGGCACGGAAGATCCAATCTGAAAAGTAATTGACAAAAAAAACAATATTAAGATGTGTTGAACAAAACACTTTATAATGACATGTACAACATACATCAGTAAGTGAGTGCTGTAATTTTAAATTTATTACAGTATAAAGAATAAACGTGACTGAGTGGCTTGATTATCTCAATAATTGGGCATTGCATCAAAGATGTACGTGCAGTGCTAACTATAAAGTTGGTTTTACAGTGGTTCTAAACTAATGAATATAAACGGTTTAACTGGGCTTTTGTCAAACTAACTATACATTGACGTGGAAAATTAAGATTTTAAATATTAGTACATATTAAAAAGTTTTTCACCTACCCCGGCTTAAAGGTAGTACCTACTTCTAAATTTTAAATAAATTATATACATATAATTAATGAAATAAAGCGCGAGCTGGAGGCTTGTTTTCATAATAGAAAAAATCAATAACTTTTCTCTCCAGGATACTTATATTGTTGAATAAAATATTTAAACATATATTTTATTCAAAAATATATATAAGTATCCTGGAGAGAAAATTTATTGATATTTTCTATTATGAAATTATATATAAGTATAAAACTTACTTCGAGTTTTGCCGGGACTCTGCGCTGTCTTCGTAGCTTTGGCTCGGCTACATGAAGGCGATCCTTTTCCAGTTGAACAAGTTGCCAGAAATATTTAAAGTTGTCATAAGTTCGGATGGATTCGAGTGACTTGACGGTAAGCTTCATGAGATGTTGTCCTTCGCAAGCTGAGACAGATGATCCTTGGAGAGCCGAAGAGAGGTTGTCCGCCATTGCCAGTACTTTAACTCCTATTTGTAGTCCAAATAGAAAATTGAAGCATTCCATTTGCTTTAATACCCCACCAATTCTTGCACGCATTTCCCCGTCAGTGCTACTCTGTCTTGCCAATTCCCAAGTTTCCATGAGGACAGAATAATTCTCGATGATACTTTTGAGTGCTTCTGCACGTACTGTCCATCGCGTCGGGGCTAACAATTTGATAGTTGCAGGTTTGATATCATCGACACAGTTATCCTGTATTTTACGAAGAATGGCTTCTCGTCTTGGAGACTTCTTTATAAGTTTCGTCATTTCTTCGACTGTGTCTAAGGTGTCACGTAAGATTGAATTCTTTTTTACTGTTTCTTGAACTGCCAGATTTAAGGCATGGCCATAACAGTGAGTATACAACGCTTTCGGTTCTTTTGAAGCGATTGCTGTTGCGACCCCTGATCTGCATCCAGACATGGTTGCTGCCCCATCATAGCACTGCCCTCTACAGTTCTTCAGCTCAAGAGAAATCCTCAGCAAGATGTCCTCAATTGCTGCTGTGATGTGTGGCGAGGTTGCATGTTCCATACTATAGAGACCAACAAATCTCTCACAAGGGCTCAGCGTATCATCCACATACCGCAAGCAAAATACCAACTGCTCAACATTGCTAACATCGGTTGATTCATCGACCATAATTGTGAATAGTCTGCCCTTGACCTCATTCATTATTCTCCTTAGAGAAGTATTCGCCATTATTTCGATGATTTCATTCTGTATTTGAGGGCTTGTAAATCTATCCTGTTCTTTTTTCAACCATTCTTTCATCTCAGGAACATCATTGCTTCTTAGCTGAAGCATTTGAATGAGATTGCTGTTTCGCTCATCGCCATCAGCATTGCTGTACGTTCCTCGTAAGGGTAGGCCTTGGCGCGTGAGGAACTGGATCGAAGTCAATATTACATGTAAAATTTGTCGATTTCTTTCCTTTTCTTTTGCATGATTGGCATTCAGCAATTCAGCGACATCAGAAGTTGTTTGAGACATGGACACAGCGTCCTTATGAGATGAACAGGTCTCGTGCTTTTTAAATTTTTCTAGCGCTTTCTTCCAGTTTCCAAAACCTTTTGAGGTAAACATGGGGTCAACATAACCAGTTAGAGGGAACTTCTTTTGGCATGCGCTCGCGCAATAGTAACATAAAACTGTGTCATCACCTTGTATGTAATGCAGCCATGGATATACCTTAAACCAAGATGGTAGAAAACGACGTTTTTGATTGCCAAATAAGCATTGTGGAAAATCTATGCACGGCTGGTGAGGTGCTGAAAATGTTAGTATGGACTCTGCGGTGCCAACGTGTTGGGGAGTGGTGTCAGCGGTGCCAGAGCATTGAGGGGCGTTGTCAGCGGTGCCAGAGTGTTGGGGGGCGGTGTCAGCGGTGCCAGAGCATTGAGGGGCGGTGTCAGCGGTGCCAGAGTGTTGGGGGGCGGTGTCAGCGGTGCCAGAGCATTGAGGGGCGTTGTCAGCGGTGCCAGAGCATTGAGGGGCGGTGTTAGCGGTGCCAGAGCGTTGGAGGGCGTTGTCAGCGGTGCCAGAGTGTTGGGGGGCGGTGTCAGAGCATTGGGGGACGGTATGACACAGAGCAGGTTGAGCGTCGTCGTTATGAATTCGGAATAACTGTGCAATGGAGTGGCATGTTTTAGCATCTTCTTTTAATTTCTTCTTTCGGTTTTCTAATTTGTGGTCCCAACCGGATTTTCGTTTTCTATTACTCATTTCTGAAAATAAAATAAAAAGTAAGTAAGGGCAAAGCTTTTTCACCAAAGTGAGGTTTTATCTAGTATGACTTTTTTTATTCAAGAGGGCGTAAAGGTCTTGAGTCCTAAGAGGGGTCGTCAAATAGCAAAATCTAGGGAATGTACTGGTGGGGCAATCTTTGCCACTAGTGATACCACCAGTTATACAGTTAAAAAATTGCATGCAGTAGGATGCTTGAAGTTTTGATATATAGCGGTTCTTTTCAAACATTTTGTGTACTGACCCTATGTTGAGCGCACTAATATAATTGCCAATAGCTCGTAAACTACAACAGCTATCGAGATTTTAATTACAATTTCGGAATCCTTGTTTAATTTTACATGTTTCAAAAAAAAAGTGCGAAGGGGTACGTTTAGGGAACCTGTTCTATCGTGCATTTGTACATGTCTATCCAATAGTTCATATACATTTAAATTTTAACAAGTATTAATTACTATAGGCATTACGTAAGTGCTTTATATTTCTAAATAATTAATTGTTTCATTGTTCATCATAGGAAAACATTTATGTTTATGAAAAATAAGTAAATTTTCAAAAATATCTAAAAAGTGAATGTAAATGATTTTGTTCGTATATTAGGTCGCTCTCGACGAGGGTACAAACAGTGGACTGTGGTGACTATTATATATATTATCATGAATTAATCGTGTGTTATATATAATATTAAAAAAGAACAGTTAACTTAAATAACACTAAACATACCTTTCATTCATCAATGGCTTAAATCCTTTTGAGTAGTCTCCATTCATGCACTTGTTTAAAATGGACGATCTCAATTCTGGCGCGGTTATAAGTCTTGGTGACGTGCCAAATGTGATTCACCTCACGTGTCACGTATTTGGGGCAGAGATTTGCTAAGCATAGGACTGCGGCCACGGTCATGAACCCTTTGACAAAGAAGTCAGGTACACTAATAAGATCTCAGCGTAGTGTCAAAAAGTCAAACGTTGGTGGCGTTGGCAGAGCTGCTATGCTATATGCCCCATTTTTACAATGAACAGTGAGAAGGGCGAAGGGAGGATTGTGCGGATGAGATTGATGATGGGACCCTTTGCAGTTAGAACTTTAGAGCTTGAAATCGAAGTTGGAACGGGTTTATAGGTAGTTAATAAACGTAATACGAATTAATAAATTAAATTAATACTAAAGGGGCGGGGCGGCAGGCACAGATGCCCCCTTGCCCCCCCCCCCGCTAACTACTAGTGTAACTTTCATTTCTAGATAGGCGGCTATACTAGGGCAATCTATGAAATTGCTATTTTATGTAGTGTAACTTTCATTTCTAGATAGGCGCCTACTAGGGCAATCCATGAAATTGCTATTTTATGTAGTGTAACTTTCATTTCTAGATAGGCGCCAAATATTTGTGCATTAGGCGTCAATTTCCTTCCAAAATTTTGGGGGGGGCTATAGCCCCCCCAAGCCCCCCCTTGTCTACGGCCCTGGTGAGATTGAGAGAAGGAGAGGAGTCAGCAGATGGAAGGAAGGATTAAAGTCAGAAACCCCGTAAGGGGGGTAATGCTGACTATTAGATGATGATGATCCCATTGCGCCAATTTCCAAACCGAATTTCTTCGCCAGTGTGTGAGTATGTGTATGTGGTGTGTTTCTCTGAATGCACTAGCAGGCTGGACGGAAGTTCTTCCGACAGTAGTCAAGTAGTCTGATGCAGAAGGAAGTTTACGTCGGTCGTACACATACGTTGTAGTACGCACAACGAATTTTTATAAGCATTAATATTTATATTTCCATGATTATCTATCCCTGTCTGACTCTACTGTATGGCTTGCGCGAATTCATTGTGGAAGCATGGAGTCGCCTGCACTACCAGTTTGGCAGGAGAGGGATAACGCAAAAAGGCCGGGTCTACACTGCTCTCTTCGGCTGTTAGGTTAGTGCAGTGGTTGTTGGCTGTGTCTTTGAGTTCACGTTGAGAGAAAACCTGTGGGAGGAGAGAGAGAGAGGGCGATTGCATGAGCACAACGAGAGAGAAATGTGCCCCATAAAACTAGAGGGTTTGCCGATCAAAGGACCGGCCTGTCTGCCTGTCTGCGATAGCTGAGGGATAATAAATTTATGGTACGATTAGAAATTCAGGTTGGCTCTACTCTCCCTCTCTCTCTCTCCCCTCCCAAACCGCATTGGATTGTCTATAGGGGAAGGAGAGATGGGGTTTCGTTGGATCGGCATCTAAACAGTAGGCGCATGCCAGCCTCATATAGTTTCAAAAACATTTTTTCTTTTTGGTCACTAGACTTTACACAATCGCCCCTCATTTTTCCACTCTCTCCTCTATTAATTTCTCTTTACTTCCTTATCTCTTTCGCGTCTTTTTCTTTCTTTCTCTATCTCCCACTTTTCTCTATGGCTTCTTCTTTTTCTACGCCGATCTTGGCACTTGTGTGCTATCTGTCGTCTGAAATTCCAGACAAGCATAGGAACGAACCACAGCAGTTCCCTTTCTCTTTCCCATGTCTCCTCGTCCGGACACGGTCCGAAAACCTTCACGCGGGCGGGCATCAGGTTTGAGTAGGTGGTCCATGTCGCCCATTTCTTCTTGATACCGGCCACATGTGTCACTCTCCGCTTGTCGATCTTATTTCTGTAGGTATCTAGTGGGCACCAGTGCTCTATTCGTATCTGGGCCAGCATCACCTCTTTCTTCCTGGTCAAGGTTCTATCCTTCACTCTGTTGGTGTTCCTCTGCTTCACGCCTTCTTCCTTAATCTTCTGCTTTATAGCCCCCTTCACTGTCCTGAAAAAAACAACTGCTGCAGTTCCCCGCCTGGTGGGTTTGATTGCCGACTCTTTGCCCTGTGCCCTGGCACATTCCCAAGATCCGACCGTGGAGGTGGTCGGCATCGGGGCTCACTAAGTCTCCCTCGTTTTCTCTATCGCTTATCCCTCTTCTATCCGCTCAGTCTAATGTCTATCGCTCTCCTCCCTTTGTTTCACAGTCGCACTTCCTCTCTCTCTCTCTTTCTTTTTTTCTTTCTTTATCTCTTTCTCTCTCTCTCTCTTTCTTTCTATCTCTCTATCCATCTCTCTTTCTTTATCTCTCTCTCTCTCGCTCACTCTCTCACACATTCTCTCTCTCTCGCACACAAACACACACACACACGCATACACATTCTCTCTCAATTTTTTTATTTTTCTCTCTTTCTTTATCGCTCTCTCTCTCGTTCGCTCTCTCACACATTCTCTCTCTCTCTCTCTCTCTCTCTTACACACACACACACATTCTCTATCTACCCCCCTCTCTCGTTTGCTCTCTCACACATTCTCTCTCTCTCACACACACACACATTCTCTCTCTCTCTCTCAAACACACACACACATTCTCTCTCTCTCTCAGACACACACACACAATCTCTCTCTACCCCCGCCCCCTCTCACTCTCTCTCTAACACACACACACACAGTCTCTCTCTTTCTCGTTAACTCTCTCACACACACACATTCTCTCTCTCACACTCTCCTCCCTTCACTTTCTCCTTTTTCTCTCGCTCTCACACACACACATTCTCTCTCTACCCCTCCCACTCTCTATCTCTCTGTTTCTCTGTTTCTCTCTCTCTCCCGTTCGCTCTCTCACACATGCTCTTTTTCTCTCTTTCTCGTTCGCTCTCTCACACTCTCTCACACACACACATTCTCGCTCTCTCGCTCTCCTCCCTTCTGTGTCTGTCTCCTTCGCTCTTTCGCTTTCACTCTGCCGCTAGTACCTTGACACTGAAGGGCCAAAGTCTATACGATTCACTTCTGCATCAGCTTTTCTGCTCTCTATTACCTATAGCTCTTTCATTTTTACCATATCACGCCGATGTTTTCTTTGAGTTCGTTGCGTACATGGCGATATATGCAATTCGGTCTGAGTAGACGAGATCTCTCTAGGTCATGCAAAGTTCAAGATAGAATTTTCTGTTTTCTCGCTTTCATGAGCGAGCTCCCTAGTCGCATTTCAGTGGTAGAATTTTCTTGGTGACATATTGTCCAGATGCAGGTCATCCACTTTGTGACACTTCAACTGCAACCTTCTAGGGCTTTCGTTAGGGTGAAAAGACCGCCTCCTTTGATGCCAGGTCGGCCTCTGGGAGTTTGAAGACAATAAGACGATATAATCTGCCAACATTATTTCTCCCTATTTATAGCTTCAGTCATCATCATTCTTTCAAGGAAAATGTTGAAGCATATACTGGTGATACGGAGTTTTAGGGGAGCATGAAGATTGAGCAAGATTTTACGGATGTCACCATTAATTAAAACACATTGGAACCTCAGACATAGTTTGATGAGCTGTCTAATCTATCGGTTGTCTTGCAGGAATTCTGATATTTAATCTGATGCATAAAAATGAAGAAATCGATCGAAGCGTGACATGAATTGTAAAATGAATCTTGCAAAAACTGTATGAGAGAGTCGTCCAGTATCCAGGCGTGTCTATCTGTATTTCTCTATGTTTCTTTTCTCGTAGAGGCAGTGATTGTATATCCTCCTTGAGCAGACAATGAATCAGAGAATCAGTGAGAAAGTGAGAGAGCAGGACTCCGCGACTTCCGGACAGGTCACCCGTCCCAGAGGAATAGATCACATCAGACTTGATTTGAGTTGTCAGTTTGGAAAGTGGACACCAGATGGCCAGGTGAAATGGTCAGCAGAGATAACCGTCTGGCCACAACAAGGTTTGTGCCACTTTTGGCATCGTTTGAAACAGATACCAGCCGATGTCCTATAAGACTTTCTTCTTCCTATATGCCAAATAAGAGTACTAACTCCTATGCTCATATTGATCACAATTCAACTGCTGTTTCATACTCGGAATGCCATAACATGGAGAGCTTCCCAAAAATTAATTATTGATCTGTCTGTCTGTCTCTCTGAGTGTGTGTTATTTATCTGCTCCTAGACCATCCATTGGAGCGCATGCAACTGTGTGATTTTAATTTTCATCCGTATGGGTGCCAGATGTTCTGTTTTAAGGATCATTTTAGGCCCTTTTAAGACTACCAAAATATGGAAATTCGTAGAGATAAAGAACACTTTAGGTCGCAGTGAAATCCCCACTGACCACAGTGATATATAAAAGCAGCTGCATGTCAACATCGCTCGAAAGCGACTGCGAAACCCTCGCACAGCGCACACCTCCCGTCATCAAACCAGCGCTCCGTGAAGTCTCAAGCGCGCGCCAATTAAACACCCAGGAAGCGCGTTGTCCGTAATTAGACCATCGCTATGGGAGCCGCCGGTTCCGTTTTGAGGGTCTGTTAGGTCATTTTTTAAATTTGCCAAATCTTTACATCATTTTATACAGTCTGTTATTGATATGCGATCTTTATGTAATGCTTCCATGGAAATGCCAACAGCATTCAATTTAAATTATTTATTGCAAGTGGTTAAATACATTCCGAGCTATTAGCGGACAGTAGTATATAATAGCAAGGCTCCTTGCCAACCCCCCTCCCCCCCAACAAAATTTTTTTCTTATCTAACGCTAGTTAAATTCTGGAGATAAGGGTGGGAATGCTTTTTACACTATAGTACGTGTAAATGTACGCAATGAAGCGTGACGGGTGCGCGCAGACACAATAGACCATTATTTGTCTCACCTGGACAATACACTATTGTCTGTCTCACCGAAAT
>JAUYWV010129380.1:0-11212 GCA_032274565.1 Nematoplana nigrocapitula
CCAATTGGAAAACGGCACTCAGGTAAGGATTCATCAAAGCCTATGCATGTCATCAGGGAGTCGGTAGGATTGTATCAAAACGGAATACACAAGATAGCGTGACCGAATTATCACTAGAAACTACTGTATCTTATAGATGTGATCGAACTGTCGACATTTTTTGTTGAATAATTGATAAATTTAATTTTGTAATTCTTTTAATTTTAATACTTTATAGCTATAGATATATAGATAAACCTGCAGGGAAATTTCTGACATCTGCTTTACTTCTTCCGCGACAATCCGATGTCGCAAGCATTCATTGCACTCTTTTTTAATGGAACGGGTATAGATGGCATCCTCCGCCTTTTCCATCCTCTGACTTGTATGTGTACATTTGTGCGTCTAAGGTGCTTGGGAAGTCGGGACTTCAATATACTTACATACACGTTCTACCTGTAGACATGCCTAAACACACTTAGTATACGCGGAGGCTAGTTAAAGATGGCACCCAATGGCATCCGTTCGATTGCTCTGTGTTGTTGTTGTTGTTGTTGTTGTTGGGGGTGGGATTGTTTACCAAATTGTGCTAAATGACCGTGCCGGATCATATAGCCTTTTCTCGCAAGTAATCCTATACGGTGTACTTGTACAACTTTCAGTCCAATTTTGGAAGAGAGGAAAGCTCTGTGACTATGCAATAATTACTAACCACTTTCCCACCGACAGCTAGCCTTGGTGATTTTTTATTCCAGTCTGATAAATGATGATATGCGACAATTGAATTCATGTCGTGTCTGATTGTTTGGTAGCTATATATGTATGTTCGTTTCGATACTCCTCTGAAACTACTGGACCTATTTTTCTGAAAGTTGGCACAAACACACAGACACCGACGAGTGGGATAAGTGGCTACTTTTTATTCCAAAATCCGACGTATGTTTGCAGATATTTACGATTAATGACCAGCGTAATGTAAAGTAATGGCAAAATCAATCAAATTGAGGAGCATCCTATTTGAAACAAGACCTAATATGTGAGACAGTGTCACATGCTGATCCCAGTCATCACCTCGCCCAATCAGTACTTGTAATCATGCTATTTTATGACATTTTTTCAGTCACACAGACCAACAGAAACTTTCACTATTATAGATCAACACAATCGAGTAGTTAACCAAAGTCGGAAAAGAAGGAACCCAGATCATCGTTAATTTTTATTTTATTTTGCATACTGGAAATCATATATAATGATTTGATGGTACATGAATTTCTGGCGCACGGTCCCCAGCGTTACCTGTAAGATCCGTCATCAAACCAAACGAACCCTTTCGGGTTGCTCAGCACTCGATTGACACAGCTGTCAACCAGGGACGAGGGAATTTTTATTATAGCCCGAGCCGGGACTCGAACCCACCAACCTCACTCGGCAGTCAACCGCTCAACCACTGAGCCATCTCGTCTGTAGGCCCAAAGAAAGTTTTGTAGATGTAGTGTGTTTTCCCCCAACAAAGCTTTTTTGTTATATTGATCGTATATTTCTAATGGGCGACGTTTTAATATTTTCAGAATGTCGTTTCTGGAAATTCCGTCAAATAGCGCCTGTTATTTCTAATTTTTGTATGATACCAAATAGTGGCACAGCGCAAGCCCAGATTTAAATTTAGGATGAGATTATTAAGAAATGCTACATGAAATATTAAAACCGCCTCCCATTAGGAATAACCATTGATAGACAAAAATCAATATTTATGAGCCACGCGGTACATCTACATTACTTTGTTTGGGCCTATACATAACAATGATATGTATTCCTTTCTTTCCAAAATTTGATTTACTACTCAATTGTGTTAATCTATAATAGTGAATGTTTCTGTTTGCCTATGTGTCTGGACAAAAAGTGTAATAAAATAGCATGATTGTCTTTCAAACGATTACAAATAGTGATCAGACGAAATGATGACTGGGATCAACATACTGTAGGACACAGTCACAAATTAAGTCGTGTACTGTATATTGCATATTTTATGGGGCATTTCTTACTAATCACATGCTAAAATTAAAATCTGGTTTTGCGTCGCGTATATGGCACTATTTGGTATCATACGAAAGTTAGGAACATGCTCTATTAGAAAGAAACTCAAGAAATGACATTGCATGTAACTATATGGCTAAAAATACACTTTATAAAATGAAAAAAACGGCATAGATACACCAGATGATTTTCTACCCAAATAGGCATAAAAGAAACTACAAATTGCGCACTCACTAAAACAATATTTAACATTTTCCTATCATATTATATGTCAAGAAAGAGCAAAGAATTGTCTTAAGGATTGGAGTGGCAGAATTTATATATCATTCACTGAATCTTATTTTGAAATGATTTAGTTTCTGTAGTTTTACATAGCCCATGACATTTTTCATACACTTGTCTTGGTAAATTTGAAATTTGCACGCGCGCAGTCATTGTTAAATATATTCACACAATTTTATATCTTCTGAAATAGGAAAACATTATCTGAAAGATAGCAGTTGCAGAATTTAGCATCGGTCATTGAATTTAAATAGGAGGTTCCTCATTTTTTTGATTTTGCTATTACTTTACATTACGGGGTAATTAATCGTAAATATCTGCTAAATTATGTCGGATTTTAGAAACAAAAGTATAGCCATTTATTCAAATCGTCGGTGTCTGCGTGTTTGTGCAAATTTTCTGAATCCTCGGCCCAGTAGTTTCGGAGGAGTATCAAAACTAACATACATAGCTACCAAACAATCAGACACGACATGAATTTAATCCACCAGATTTGAACCGTTATCAAAACAATGTATTATACAGTCCATCCTTGGGCGCTTTGCTTGTGTTCCACTTACTATAGTTTGTTCTGCCATGTGATAAACAAAATAAATAAATATATTAAGAACAAGGAACAATTGACAATGTGTTGCAAAAATCTTAATTATGCCCAGTTCTTAGCTTTTTTATTTCAAATGATTATTATATTTTATGGAAAATGTTGACATTAAATAGCAAACACTACGCTGTTAGACAGTTCTAACACAGCTCATTCGATTCAGATTCGAAGTTTGATTTAAAAAATGTAATTTCGCGAGAGGTATGTTAGGATAAGGTTTTCATTTTAAATGACTTTTGAAATATACTTACAGGTTACTTAACGTGTTCCAGTGAATTTAAATAGAGCGCTTACTAAAACAAATAAATTGTCTACTGTTATTGATTTCTTTATTGCAGATTAATTGTTCTATAAATTGAAATATAACAACTTACACTAAGATGCACACTAACTTACTGTTTTGATACTGTAGAGAAATAATGTAAAACAATGAATACTTTAAAATGAACATGGTTTTTATTAATTATACAATTGTTTGCCTGTATACATTGCCCCTTTGTGCTTTCTTTTAATCACATTATAGTCAAGTGCATAATAGGAGTGATATTTGCCTCTAAGAAAGTACAAACATCCATTAAACATCAAGATTAATGGTGACAAATGGTTAATTTTTTGGAATAGTAGGATAATACATGATTAAAATTGTTGTATCATGTGTTCAAATGAACAAAGGTATGGTGAAGTTACAAGAGAAAATACATGTTTGGAATTTCAAAACGAACCCATTGTTTGACAATATTTCACCTAAAAATACCCTTATGATGAAATTATGCAAACGTATTGAAACTTTTAACTTTCTGAATGATAGAGTACAATAGTATGCATATTTTGGCACAATTGCAATTCCATTTGAATAGATTTTGGTGCCTAGGGAGCAAGCGACAAATAACAATGGTTTTCATATCTGGGTCAATGGTTGTCTTTGAAGGATGTCTTTGAAGGGTGATAACTGTGACTAAGCTATTACTTTCGAATGGCTATCATGTTAAAATATTATCTAGAGATATAGAGCTTTTAAAAAAATCGAACTAGAATTTGCCACCTTGAAGTAAACCAAATGTTGAAAAATCTGGCCTGGGCCCATGGACTATATATGGAGAACGGCTATGTTTGACTTTACCATGGGCAGTTGGATAATGTTTAGAGCTCTTGGCAAAGCCGATCAATCTTATCAATTCTTATTGCATTCCTTTCTCATCAACGAAGTGTGTACGGCGATATATCTGTTCTCCCCTTTACCACGGTTGCGTTTTTTCTTCAGATCTTAACCCTATCCTACCCGAAGGGAGGGGGCGAATCGGCCCGCGCTCTTTTGTTTTTACTGGCGTTTTATAAATAAAAGACACAGCAACACGAGGTTCAGGGATTTTTCATATCATTATGTTTTGTAACTTTTAAAACCATTTTTAAGAAATTTTCTTTTGACAGATTTCAGTTTAAATAAACATATTTGTATTTTTGGATAATTTTTGGATACCGAAATTCAGAATAATAAAAACATATAAAAAGAATTTATAGATTTATAAATATATAATAGTACTATAAATATATATGGGATATATCAATTGTAATATACACTAGATAAAATGAAAATTTCTGACTTATAAATAAAGCGAATTTATAAGAATAGGAGGTATCAATTGTGAAATGACATAGCATGATAATAGACGATTGTCACGTGGTAAAGTTAGACCATAAAGACAACTCAGTCATCAAACCGGTGCAACTACCTTATGTTTGTACACTTAGGACAGCCACTGTCAACGATCATACCCTACATACAAAATTTCAAGGCTGTACCTAAACAGGGGAGCGAAATATAAGGCGCCCCCCCCCGGTCTCTGAGTGCGTCAAATATCCCGAGTAGGATAGGGTTAAAACCGCCGTTTTACTAAATAACAAATTTATTAATCTAATTAACCAGTTATTTTTATTCATAAATTTTAATTTCGACAACTATACGCGAACTATCATTTTAATTTCGACAACTATACGCGAACTATCAAGCGAAGACTAGACACAGACAAAAATTGGTTCTTTTGTAGGGGCATGGGAAGTTCAAGCAGCAGAACATCCTGGACGGGCCCATATGGTGATTATCCAGCTACAGCCTGGAGAACGAAAATGGAGAAAAACAGGGCTCTAGTCGCAATTTTGAAGGTCTTAGTTTCAGCAAGGTGCTGGAAGTTGGTACAACTGTTAATTCTGTTGTATACACTACAGTACATTTCTCGAAGAAGCATTCGCAGCTTCCATTACTTATGAATTGAGGCAAACGAGAAAAGCTGTTATCTGGGAAAACACAGTGCCGTATCACGAGAACGCTCGTCCCCATGTATCTGCGGCAACCAATCGATTTCTTGATGCAGAAAAACTGTGTAAGACTTCCACAACCGCCGTATTCACCGGATACGAACATTCTTGACAGGTTCGTATTCCCAAAATTGGAGATGGAACGATCATCAATCCAATTCAACACCACTGATGAACTGCGTAATGTAATTTGTTAGTTTTACATTAAAAAATTGTTATTATTTAGTAAAACGGCGGTTTTTAAGGGACACCCTATAAGTTCGATCATTCTTGGATTTTTTTAAAAAGCGCTTGACGGTTTCGCGGTTTGCTATTTAAAATAAACTTAAATCTTAAAAGTCTTAAGAAATCTATCAAAATATATGCGCATCTGAACTTAATTTAAAGTAAGATACATTCACAAGAGGCTTAAGACCTGCACATCCCTGCTATTCCACAACTCAAAAAGTGTGTAGAAATCCGTAATATATTTGCCGGACACCTTACAACTGGGACTCAAGGCGGGCGAACTAAATTAAGTGATTTTTTAGTCCTAGACTGAAATCACTGCTTTGCATTTTATTCAATTTAGCTGGATGTGCAGAGAAGTGAGAAAATACATTGCATTCTGTTATTTTTACACGACATTTAAATAATGTAGATACTACTTAAAGTAATGCAATTCGGTAGAGTAATAATGATAATATAATTTTTTGTTACGTGATAACTTTTTATCGTTACATGCACAATTTGACTGCTCTGTTATGTCGAAATTGGTAGAGCACGATTTTGTTTGACACCAAGCATAAACAACAATCCACTTAATAATAATATGTAATCGTTATTATAATTTAATCACTTTTGTCATGCAGTATGCAACAAACACACCCATATTATATAAGCAATGACACATAGACGATATTAGAGAAAGCGGTAAAAGGAGATTACCTTTTGGAAGCTAAAAAACAACTGTCTACGTGATTGTGTTGGAACTTGAAATGCAGTATATCAGAGTTTTAAAATGTTTCAGTGAAAAATGTCGGTTGTGAAAAACATTGTATAATGTAGGATTTTAAATAATGTCTGATTAAAGTTTGTCGTGGGAACAATTTCTGAGCTTTAAATACATGAATTATGTTGGAAATTTTCAATTTCGGATCGGTATTTGAGAAATGTTCGCATAAGAAAATGTTAAACTTTAAAAATCCAAGAAAGTTAATCCAGTTGCGCCACGTTCAAGGTGGTTGCTTAAGTACTGTGCGATTTTGACATATTTCGTCAAATTATCTTCGAAAAAATTAAATCCGATATTTTATTGTTCCTTCCTTTTAAATAAAAACCTAGTATAGGCTTAGGAAAACAATGCAGAGGAAACATGACTGTACAATGGAACAATATCAACGAATCACTGGCAGTTCAGCTTATACACCTACAGGAAGTTTCCTTACGAGTCCTTACGGATCGGCAACTCGTAGTCATTCTCAGGAATCCTTAAATAACTCGTCTCAACTTGCAGAAACTCTTAAGGATCCGTGAAAAAATAAAAGACAATTTTTATGAGATGTCAAAAATCTTCTTACGATTGTCCACGGATTGAATTTTCCGTAAATAACTCGTAACAATCCGTAAGTATCGTAAATCGATCGTTAACTTTCGCAACAACACGTAACCGTCCGTAAACTGTTCGCAATAATCAGTAAATAGCTCGTAACGATGATTTTACGATTTGTTTCGCTTTGTTTACGGATTAATATGAGTGTTAAACAAATGGTAAGTCCTAAAAATCGTAAGGACTCGTAAACACTCGTAACTAGTCTTAACAACACATAAACAGGTCGTAACTAACACGTAAAAGCTTCGGTGAATCGTAACATTCCGTAATACACTCGTAACAATACGGAAAAAATCTCGTACGTTGCTCGTAGTTATCAATGACAACCCGTAACAAATCGTGTTATTTTGCCGCAAATACATCGTAATAATCCGTAAAAAACGTGAATAGCTCGTAATAACACGAAACAAATCTTAAATCACTCGTAAAAGTAACCAAATCGTAAGGATTCGTGTACTTTTACGAATTTGGGCGATCCGTAAGGACTCGTAAGAAAAATCCGTGTATGTGAAGGGGATATAATAGTATAACAAATGCCTACTACATCCGTGGAAAGGCAAAGTTTTTGTCTGAATGCCAGTTGCACAGCGTGAAAGTACTCTAGTCCGAAGCAGTTGATCAGAATACACCTAAAGGCATAGCGCTAGGCAAGAACATTTTGCCTCAGGTATAGCGACTGGACCGATACATCATAGAATGCATGTCGAAGACTGTACTGTAGTTGCATAATTTAGGGAGAAGTACTGCAGATTAAGAATACGTCAAGCGATAAACAAACTGTGAAATACAAAATAGAAGCAAGTTAAATATCAGGCACAACCTCCTACGTTCAACCTCATAAGCTGGCAGCGCAGCAGTTTATATTCGAGACTACTCTGTAAAGAAAGGGGCTTTTCATAGTCCAAAAAAGGGTTTTTCATTTTGGTTCCCACAGAAAAGCATTTTAATATAGTTTTTCACGAAAAACCCTTTTCAATATAGTTTATTATTTTTAGCGGCACCTACTACTAAATTAAAATTCATGAAAAATTGATTACATGTCTATCGTAGAAATTCGGGGGATTTTCGGCAGAGGTGGGATAAAACCCACGTCCTCTCGATCCAAATTTCTGTTGGCCGGCGTCTTATCTCACTCGGCCATCCGTCTCGCGATTGATAGACTGGTTGGGAACTGATGTCTATCGTAGAAATTCAGGGATTTTCGGCAGAGTTGGGGCTGATCCGCGCCTTATCTCGTTCGGCCATCTGTCTCGCGATTTCATAAAAAAATTATCTGAAAAATTTTCACTTTATGAATAATTCTAATTTTTGCATAAATAATTATTTTTATTCAAGTGATTAATCCGACGTTGACTCGACGTATTAGATTCGACGTCGAGATTCGTCCTTTAGTCGACGTCGATGCAACCAAATAAATTCAACGTTGAAATTCGACATTTAGTCGACGCTGAAAAACACTTTTGAAATGAAAAACCGTCTTGAAAAAGCATTTTGAAACGAAAAACCGTCTTGAAAAACCATTTGAGACTGAAAAACCATTTGAAAAACCCTTTTTTGCAGAGTATTCGCCGAATTTACCAGTTATTTTTTGTGACGATTCATGTACAGTACATACTATATTCTGCACATAGGAAACGCACCTATTCACCGCGCTGATACCCACTTCGCTGATGTACTTACTGTCTGCAAATGAGATTCTCATCTAATTTAGTTGACGCGTCGTCGTACTGCTGCGACCGCATTTACAGTAAATCTTACGAAAAGAATGTTGCAATGTAATGAAAACCAACACCAAGTAGCAGCTTTTCAAGCATTCTAGCAGAAGTGATTTACTGTACAGTATGTATAGACGACGTGTGTGGTCCGCCAACCAAACTTTGGTAGTCATCATACAGAGAAATCTTTCCTCTTTCACTTATCCCACCAGCCCGCAGGGGATTCACGGTAGAAAAGATGCATCTGTGGTTGCCTATTTCTCTGTCAATTTATCTAACTGTGTATTCATATCCTACTGGCGGCCAAATCAGCATCTTCATTTGTCGTATGCAAGATATCCCAGAGCAGTTTTAACTTCCATCCAGTCTATTCGCAAACGGAAAATGTTCATCTTGCTACAACACAAAAAATACAATCCATTTTTATCAATCATTAGTGCCATCTCCATTCTGGAGGTTGACGACTATGGACCGCCAAAACTTTCTATTTTTTGCAAGCTGTGTGCACTCCGTCAAGGTTCTACTCGTCTATTCCTGAATATTGTCCGTCCACTTGATCCGCTGTCTCCCTCGTGCGCGCGTTCCCTCAACAAGCTCTTCTACTGTAGTGTGTCCTTTTGCATTGTTGAGTGTCTGACAACGTGTCCAAAGTAGACGGTCTTCCTTCTCTTAATCTCATCCATTAATTCTCGTTTTCTTCCCAGTATTTCCAAGACATCCACATTCTAATCTTATTCTTCCAAGACATCTTAACGATTCGTCTCAAGTTCCACATTTCAAACGCCTTTAACTTCTTTTCCATTGCTTTGTTAACTGTCCACGTTTCCACTCCATACAATAGTTGGCTCCAAATGTAACATTTTACCAGTCGCATTTTGAGTTTCAAGTTCATCTTCCCTGATGTTAAGACATTTTTCATGTTGTTAAACGTTGTTCTGTAGCATCGATTATTAGTAAAAGTATTTTCAAAATTTTTGACTGCGATTACGTTTTTCTACCGTAAAGCGAAGAGTGGTTTATTTAAGATAACATTATGATGAAATCATGTTTGAACGGTCAGCAATCAAAGCAAAACCTGGCCTATGTCCTCGGCACTGTAAATGCGCAGCTACACGCGAAATTTCGAGCAATTTGGTCAAGCGGTCTTTGCGTGAAAGCGTTCTCACAGATACATACACACACACTTACATCTCGCTCATATATACAGTATATATACAGTACATACATTATAAGGCAGGCGTGGATACTACGCTAAAAGCAGATTAATTTGAGAAATTATCTGACAAGAAACTTTCATTTCGTCCCGACAACGTTTTTTTCTGTCCTTCTTGCTTGAACATAACTGATGTACTTAATATATTTATAATTAAGAACGCTGCTACACAGCAGGACAGTTAGAGACATCGTCGACGATGGTGTAGGCGTGTGTGTGTGTGTGTGTGTGTGTGTGTGTGTGTGTGTGTGTGTGTGTGTGTGTGTGTGTGTGTGTGTGTGAGGACACGTTTGCAAGAACGAAGTGCAGCAGGCCGCGTGCCCTATACGGTACATGATTCAGAGTTGTGACATCTAGGCACACATATATATACAGTACTTCGTTGATCTTGTTAAGGCAATTTTCCAATCTAACCCCAAACAGAAGCGCGTTTGTACCCATTTCCCTATTTGACCGCGAACCGAATACAGCTATTTGATGATGGTGGGAGTGATCCCTGGACGACACGAAGTTGACAGATATGGAACAACTGTCTTGTGTGGGGTCGCCAATGCGACCCACAAAGTCGCCATCGCAATATGCAGCATAATCGGTTTCTGTAAAATAGTGAAGATTGATATAATAGCGTATGATTCAATCCAAAAAATTGCTAAACATAAATATATAACAAGATCTTAAAATTTAAAAGATAATTCCAGTAACAATATCAACTAAAAATCAGTCGACCTCAAAATGTCTGTGAAACGGTCACAATTCATTGGCCCTAGGGAGACAGAGATGGAGATTGTATAACCCTGGCCTGAAGAGTCACTGCGCGCACCGAAAGTTCATACATTTACTGTTGGTGTCTCGGCATGCGTTGACATCATTCAAAGTAATGCGTGCTTCAGTGAGTGCATTAAACCACCAAAGATAACCTGAGCACATACAATATATACAGTAGAGTCCAGGAGAGTAAGGACGTAAATTGTTCAACTTTTGCGCTAAATGCAAAACTTCCACACATTATGTACTATAAAGAAAACAACAAAGAGGTGTTATTGATACTCAGAGTACAAAAAGTTACACTAAACTCGTACAATAAAAAAGAATCAGTAAGGCCAATCACGAGTCCTCGTCCTCTCCTTCCCTTCCTCCCGACAGACCTGCCCGCCTGCCTTGCTGCTTGCTTGATTTGATCATGTTCATATACCAAGTTTCATTTAAATGAATCTACTATTTTTCAATATGATACTTCATTGAATCTATTCAGTAAATTCGTCGTCGTCGTCAGGTCTCTTCTCCGGTCCGGAGGTTGAGGGCAACACAACTCCACTTCTGTCTGTTCCTAGCTGCTTCCGTACACCAACCCAGCTTCTTCCTGGTCCACGTTGAAATGTTCTCTTCCCATGTTGTTCTTTGCCTTCATTGTGTTCTTTTTCCATCGGCCTTTCCTTCAAGCAACTCTTTTAGCAACCCTTCATGTCTTTTAATATGTCCGAAAT
>JAUYWV010129391.1:0-11211 GCA_032274565.1 Nematoplana nigrocapitula
GTAGTTTTTTCGTATATTTTTAATATTAATGTTATTAATTCAAGTAACTATATGAATAGCTAGAAGATAAGCATTCAACATTACCGTTCAACATTACCATTCAACATTACTTAAAATTTAAATGTTTCATGCGCTACCTAAGACATCAAAAATGTATTGATCGGAGTTACATTCAAATTTTCACTGACTATAGAACATCACCCGATATTTCCCGATTTGAAAGACACATTATCACGACATCTTTTTCGCATAGGTTGGCAACCCTGCAAAAGGAACTAACGGGAGATATTCAAAACGAATGTAGGAAGGTTAAACAATAATATTACAAAGACTAGACAAATTTAATTTTTCAGTTCGGGTACGACGACCGACCTGTAATTTTCGTCACCAAAGCCCAAAATTGGGTCGGGAAATTTTGTATCGTGTTGACAATTTTTTGTTAAATATTCCTTAAGAACGAAAAACGCTAAAATTATTTTTGTATTAACGTGTTTATTTCAATTTCCCCGCTCATTAACGTACAGTTTCTCATCCACCAATAACTAAACTAGAGTCGGGTAAATTCCTATATTTTCTTAAATGCCTGTAACAGGTAACATAATATTTTGTACTATAATATATTACATGACCAAAATAAGAATAAAGTCAAACCCGGGACATAAACACATGCGATCTACTGTAGTAGACCAACGTCTTACATTCGAAATGGTTAAGTTCGAAAAAATTTTAAAATACATGATTATTCGTAAGTACGTGTACGTATATTAATATATACACTGTATTAATTATATATTTATGATTATATTGCACAGAAATGTTAGATTTGTTACGTATAATTTAAATATTGTTCTTTTGTTATTGTATTGTCTATTATTCAAATTAATAGGCGCATAATTTAACAACTTGTCGATCTACTACATACAGTAGGTCCGGGGGCAACAAACAACAACAACAACTTGTCTTTCGGTTTAAAGCGAAAATGGCAGAAATATTTGTTGAAATTATAAATTAAACTACTTTATTCTATCTCAAATCAAGCGAAGAATGCAAAGTAAGACTAATAGTTACACCTCATATAAAAGGCCTAAAGCCTATTTGATAGATGTGTTTGCGTTATACAAACATTTGAACAATTTACGTCTCCGAAAATGTACCTAAATTTTGATATTTTGATTATTTTTAGCCGACCGACCGACTGTAATTTTGACTCTTACGAAATCCCGAACTGAGAAATTATATTTACAGTATATAGCCAAAAGAAAATGTGAGGAACTGGAAGAACTGGACAGATTACTCAATCACAACTTATTAAAAAAGATTGAACACCAAAAACAAAGAAGATCCGATTAGGAGTAAAAGATAATAGTGGAAAATGCTATATGAAGATGAGCTGATAAGTAAAAGATGGGAAGAATATATCGGAAAAGAGCTCTACAATGAAGAAAGGAATATAACACCAGAAATAGAAGAAGTAGATGACAATATCGGGGAAATAGAAGAAGAGGAAATAAGAGACTGTCTTCAAAGAATTACCCAAAGGAAAGGCAGCAGGGGAAGATAATATCAATGCAGAAATCTTGCAAAACTTTGATGATCAAGGAATTCGGGCAATGGCTGAGCTTATGTATATGCCATATATACCGCAAAGGGTAAAGGGTGACCTGCTACAGGATTTTATCAAATGTGTTTTTCTACCAATACCTAAAGTATTCAAATCAATGGAATGCAACGAATATACAGAACCATTGGTCTTATCTCACATCTAGTAAAATTAACACTTAAAATAATTGAAAACCGAATAAGATATTTATAGCGATATTTATTACAAGAGTACTAAACGAAAGAGCAATTGAAAAGAAGAATACCATCTGTTTATGCTTTATTAATTATAGGAATTGCTTTTGAGAGAGAGTAGGGCATGAGAAATTAATGAAAATAATGGAAAGGTCTGGTATACCAAAACATAAAATCAGATTAATAGCAAACTTGTATTGGAATCAGACGGCTAAAGTAAGAATAAATAAAGGAGAAACAGAAGATATTGAGATAAAAAGAGGTAATAGACAAGGCTGCATTATTTATCACTCTTTAATGTATAAATTTATAGTGATTACAATATTTTATCAAGGAAGCTCTGAGTGACGGTGATGGGATAAAAGTCAATGGTCAAAATATTGACAACATCAGATTTGTAGACGATAAGATTTTCATAGCAGATGGTATAGAAGGATTACAGCAAATAGTTAATGCACTTAATGAAAATTGTATGGATTTTGGAATGAGCCTGAACGCTAAAAAGACAAAAATAATAGTAATAGACAAAAAATAGAAGATAGAATATGAAATCAAAGTTTATGGCAAAGAACTTGAACAAGTAACTGAATACAAATACTTTGGAAGCTGCATTACAGAGGATAATAGATACGAGGAAGAAGAATTGAGTGACGTCAAACGGTGGCACAACCAAGAGGTGTAAAACTGCCCCTTTGGTTTTTGGCGCCCCCTTGGTAATACAATTGCACCCCTTTGATAAAAAGTAAGAAGAAGAATTGGGAAGGCGAAACGTGACTTATGAAAATTTAAAGAATCAACCTTAACTTGAAGAAAATTACTAAAAAAAATTCATATTTTCAGTAGTAGGGTATATCTAGCGAAGTATGGAGATTTAGCAAAAAGATCATAGAAAAACTACACGCATTTGAAATGTGGTATTACAGAAGACTTCAAGATAAACTGGAGTGAAAAGGAGACCAATGACGAAGTCTTGAAAAGAATTGGAAATAAGAAATACTTAGTTGAAGTCTGACCTACTTTATTCAGATATCACACTACGGTTAATCAGTGCTACTATTTCTACAAATGATAGAAAATCTGAAAGATTGAGCTTAAAATGTGTGTATTTTTAATACCCTTGATGCGTTTTTATTTGCTAAGACCTCGCTGGCAGCACTGCTTAAAATATACGAATTTAAAAAAATTACGACATTTAAATATCCGACTTTTTAAATTACGACACTTTAAATTTTGATACTTTAAATATGCGACTTTTAAATTGCAGCACTTTAAGCATGCTACTTTTAAATTACTGTACATCACCTTAAACATACGACACTTTAAATATATGACTTTTTAAATTACGACACTTAGAAATGATAGGTGTATGGATCTATGAAGAGAGTAGGAGGGGAGGCAGGATAAGCGTTTGAGTAGAAGGAGAAGTATCAAAAGTGACGATCAAACAAGGTTTAATAATTCAATATTCTATTGAGTATTGTCATTTTAGTGTGAACTCCGCAATTTCCCAATTTCAGGCAAATCTTCAAACAGTTCCTCTGCAATCGAATCCTTAAGAATCCACGACAACGTCGCTTTTTCAAAGCCAACGACCTTCAAGAGCTCTTCTCATTGGACAACAACGCACCCGGCCTGACAGAGACCGGAGCCCTGTTCCATGGCAGCGGATTCGAGCGTCGACTGCCCAACCGGTTCGATAGGCTGCGCGAACGCCAGGTCTTGGAGACGGGGCGTGCATTGGAAGAGGAGGAGGACATCTTGAAAGAGTTGGAGGAGGAAGAAGCGAAGGAGGAGGAGGAAGAGATGGAGACTTTGGAAGAGGGCGAAGTTGTGGATACGGAACCGCCGGGGGGTGAGTTCGAACTATCCGACGAGAGGCGGAAGGCACTGCGTGAGTTGGCCAAGAGTTTGAGTCAGAAGATTGCCAACGAGTGCAGTAGCGTGGCTGCTGGTGGCGGTGAGGGAGATGAGAGCTCGACGAGGAAGACGACGAAAGACAGAAAGCGGAAGGAGAGAAAGAGAAAATCATCGAAGAGGGACAAAGTGGACGGTGTTCGGATCAGCCATCTCGAACGACAGACTGCCTATGACTCTGGCGAGGGGGTGGAAGCGGTCACGGCGTCCAAGCATCAGAAGCACTACGTCATGTCCAACCTGTTTTCTGCCAAACGCCAGAAGATTGTGGAGGAGGCAGGAGAGGGGGAGGAGGACAGCGGTCAGCTGATGGTGAGCGAAGAGGCCCGCAGAGTGGCCGAGGAAGCGAGGAGACGGATCGAGGAGTCGGCCCGGCTCTGTCGCAGTGCGGGGGATGTCGGAGTGCCCACGTGGACCGGGCAGAGTGGTGAGGCGGGCCGGAGACGAGAGACCAAGTCGAAGAAGCAGCATCTAGATGCTGTGGACGTGGACATCCGGGTGGCGGCGGAGGAGAGGAAGACGAAGACGAGGGTGGAAAGGGAAAAGGAAGCGAAAAAGAGAAAGAAATCTCCCGAGAAAGCCGCGGATCAATTCGCCAGCCTGTTCGGTGAAACAATCGATTTTCGAAAGTTGAAACCGAAAGTGAAAAAGAATGCAAAGAAGATGACGTCGACACTCCCGAAGACGACTAAGAAGAAAAGCACAGGGGATACCAGCAATCTGCCATCTCATCAGGTAAAGGATTTCTGCATAGCACTAGTAGTCGTACTGCGTATGTGAAAGTACGGCTAGTTAGTATACTATCTAGTAAGACGTAACACCCAGAATAGAGGGCTGACACAACAACATGCGGTAATTCTAATAGCGCTTTGCAATCAAACTTCACATCTTCTTCTCTTTTCTGGCCTCTTAGAGAGTTGGTCGCTGTTTGCGACCAGTGACATCCTCGAACTGTGCCTGACGAGGTGCGTTTTAGCACGAAATATTTCACCAATAAACGAACTCTATTTTTTATAGTTTTACACTGATTTGTCTTGGTGGTGCGCTTGGCTTGGGAGTTTTTCTCCTTCTTCCACTTTTTTCTGGCCTCTTAGAGAGTTGGTCGCTATTTACGCCCATTGACGCTCACGAACTAGAGGTACCCGGGGAACCTAATTACATTGCTAATTAATAGTAATGTAATTTGATTGATCTGTCTACTAGAATCATCTTGATAAACTTTCCTACTACTTTAAGTAGTATTGTTAAATGTTAGATGTTTGTAGTTGACAGATCCGCTCATCCTAAGGAAAGCGGCCTGTAAAAACACCTCGAGGATTTTCCGGGGTTCCTTAAAAATATCGACATCGGTGGAGTCGTTCTCATTGTGGATACTTGAGGGGGAGGTGTTCCGTGTAGTCCACCGCTCCTTCATCGCAGTCAGTGCATGTGGGGTTGTCCATTCTTTGGCTTTGGTGAGGATATTTTTTTCGTAAGTGCGGGCTCTTGCCAATCCTGAGCTGGTGGATGGTGCGTGCTTCTCTCCTGCTGAGGTCTTTCACATTGCAAGAGATATTTTCCCCTCCCTGATGACATAGTCGTGTTCGTCCGTGTAGACTCCTGCCTCCTCCTTCTGGCTGCGGTAACAACGCCCTATACTTCTAAAAGCGTTATGTCTTGGAAACATCCCGGACCCTTTTTTGGCCTCTGCGTCGACTTACTCGTTCCCTTCAATGGCGTTAATCTCACTACGAAACTTGTACCTTTTTTGCATTGCAGTGTTGCATCTTTTCGAGGGCGGACTATACGAATTATCCGTACTTCTCCATGATACCGTAAGGTGTATGGTGGATTAGCTTTCCCGGATAGGAGTATAGACTCTATTTCCCAGACCACCCAATGCCATCGGCATGTTGAGGAACCCTTGCCTTACCAAGGCATCTGAATTGGACTGCAGCTCTTTGGCGAATAATTTGTGGATGCTGTTTACTTTTGCTCGCTATTTTTGCTATCGTTTGCTGATAGCTGTATGTCTGTCCAAAGCATCCAGTAAGTCATTTCGTTTTCCACGCCTCCCGATTGTCCCTAAAAGTCCTCATGTTGAGAAATCTCCTTAAAAACGGCCTGTTTAGTCCTGATATCTAAGCACTGTTGTTAAAATTTGTAAATGTCATTGACGTCCGTATTCTTTGGCCATTTATGCTGGAAAAAAATGTTCTAGTTGATTTCATAAAAAATGTTTGCGCGTTATCCAAAGCTTTCACGTGTACAGCATAATATTTTCACTTATTGTATTGTATAAAATGGCACAGGCGCATACATTTTCCCCTACTTTTAGTTTCTTATAATGGTGTTATTTCAATTTATAAATACTGTACATCACCATAGATACATACATACATACTGTAGGTGCAACTACACAATTAAAGTGGGGAATTCCAAGAGACGATGCGCCACGAACAGTCAGACTATATAAACGTCGTTTGACTCGTTTCACGTATTTATAAAGCCAAATTTATGAATTCCATGTGACACCGGTCCCACTAAGCAGAGCACAGCACCTGTTGCCAGCGCTGCTCTGATTAACCAGAATCAAACAGACCGAGGCGCAAAAAGTAACGAAAAATACCGGATCATCGGATTGGACTTCACGTGTGATACGAACTGATCCGGTTTTAAAATTACATGACAAACATCATGATCATATTCAGAACGTTTGCCATGTTTGTATTTAGATTTTATACCCTGACGTTGTCCTAAGTTTTTTCTAGGAAGGTCGGTCGATGAAGTTAATTGATTTTCCCCTTTGCTCCGCCTTCCACCAGATGGACTCCACCCCAACGAACTCACGCCTGATGGAACGCGTTCTGAGCGGGGTGGGAGTGGACAGCGCTCTCCGGCACGATCTGCTCATGGAGGACGATACCGCCGACTACACGCTCATCCAATCAGAGGCCGACCGACTGGCCAGTCTGGCCTGTGATTGGCTGAGGGATAGACGTCGGGTTCTTCTACTGACCAATGGTCGGCTGCCCGCCCTCCTCCAAGGGACTGCTGGTCGGCCTCGGTTTGGCGTGATCAAGAACGCCCGATTGTGGAACCCGGACGAGATAGAGAGCCCCGTGTTGGTGAGTCTATAGAGGGAATGTAGTGTGAAATAAAAAGCACAATTGTCAGAAGGGTAGTGTGAGGGAGAGAGACCGAAAAGTGTTTGCTATACAGGGAGGCTGGCTAGGTCTGAAGGGTTTATCTTTAAAATATTAGATTTAATTATTGATGTAATAATTATATCGAAAGGAAATGTCGGATTTCTAATGTAGAAAAATCAATGTTCATTTAATGCATCATCTATTCTAGATGTAGATGACTACATTTTTATCCGACATTACTCTACTATTTTTCAAGTCATAGATTTCAGGTTCCTGCATGGCCGTGATTTAGTCCGTTGAGAACAAGCCACAGTTCTAATTCATGCAGCTGTCGGAGTTCACCTGAATGAGAGCACTCTCGACAATACAGTACGACAGTGTCTGGGATTGGTGTTTCCGGGAATGAGGTCAGCCACAATCTGAACGGATACCTATGACTGGCGATTCGAAGTGAAACATGAAGTGTACAAGCCTCCCCGCTTCCATCTTGCCATTACGTTACTGTAGCGCATCTCTTGGATCTAACAAACAGCGAATATACTGTACAAACAAGCAGTTAATTTGTTTTTACGAAGATTGCATGACTGACGCAGTTCGGAATTAAACCTCCGTAAATTCGTTTGACAGTTCTGACATCGAACAGCCTGCAACTGCAACGAATTGTGTGATTAGGACTGTATAGTTCGTCTTGCAGATTTGGCTTGTATAATATGTACAGTACGTAGTTTGATGAATCCACGCGAAGGTGCCCTCGCACGTCGAGTAGCACTGTCACAACTCAATTCACCCACGCACAAATGACCATTTGTTTCAACTCACCCAGCCTAGGAGGTCTATGATGTGGCACAAACGGAGCACAAGGCGAGCGAAGCACTGCAAGGATAGGGGGGCTGGGAATGCCTTTCTCAGCCGGTCTACTCTCCCGATTTGTCTCCTGGTGACTTTTTCTTGTTTCTTCGTCGCAAGAGAGGCTTCTAGGGGAGTGATTTAGAGATGTTGATGCCAACAACGCAGCGAATCGCCAGTGTCTAAGTGACCTGTCTACCTAGGCGTGGGTTACAGGAAAGAATTCATGGTCAAAACACAGACAGTTCAACACACAAACCATTCAAAAGTCATGACCCCACGTTTTTGCTATAGGGTCTTGGCCTTAGGCCAAAAACGAAACCGAAACTAATACGGGGTCCGGGCCCAAAACCAACAAAACAAAGTCAAAATTTACCAAAATGACTCTCCACCATTAAAACTGTGCCAGGAAGAACACAACTCTTACTACTGTTGATCAACACGTAACTAAGCACTACTCTGAATTGAATGATGAGCTTCATAGCATTGTCTATCTGTTCGTATGTTAGTCTGAATGCCCATTTGTTGTCTGCTGATTGGTTGGGCAGAGCTTCCACCAGCACCGTATCCTGGACGGGGACACCATTCAGCGCCACTTCGACGGTCGCGTCTCCCGCATCCTCGCCTTCGATACGAACGTCCGCCTCACCTCCTCCCTCCTGGTCCAGCACATCCGAGTTCGCCGGATGACGGCGGAAGGTGCTGGTGTGGACGAAGCGGCAGTTGGGCCACTGGACCCGGACACCAGACGATTGGCCGAGCAATTGATCATGTATCTGTCTGGGGGCACATCGAGCCGAGGCCAGGCGACGACTGGGGAGATCGTTGCCCGCTTCCGAGACTCCCTGCCTGTCAAGCACAATGTCCGGCTGCGAGCGATGCTGACCAGAGTGGCCGATTTTGTGCGGGTTTCCGGCCGGGTGGGGGTGTGGACGCTGAGGGAGAAGTTTGCGGACTTGGCCAATTGGATGTGAGGGAGGATTTTGCGGACTTGGCCAATTGGATGTGAGGGAGGAGTTTGCGGACTTGGCCAACGGGATCTAGCCACTGCGTGGTGTATAGTTTGACTTGTAATTCGCTTTGTGCATACAGCAAAAATTGTATATATGTACTGTATACTGTGATTGGTGGCCCAAATGGGAAAAATATAATTCTACCAGATCATATAAGATAACTAACCCTCTGAAAGTTGAACGACCAAGCTTCCTTTATCGGCCGGAATGATCTAAACATTAGTCGAAGTTGCTTGGTCAGCCCGCTCAATATATACATTGTAGTTGCGATCTATACCAATCTGGACTTATAATGCAGTTTAATTAGCAAATCCCTTTGAGTGGGTTTATTTGCACAAACGGTTCGCTATAATAGACTTACCTAAATGAAAAAATACATGTATAGATATGAATTTGAGTGTGAAAAGGTGTGGGTCAATACCATTTCAAGAAAAGGACTGATGTTTCGCAGAATTTTAACCTATAAGTACCCGAGGTGCGTACTGATGAGATACGCGTCTCAATTCATTTTCGGTCAAAATAAAAATGTTTCCGTGTTATAGAGAGCAGGCTGACTAAGCGTAAATATGATGAATCGATTGGGCATAATAATTCATGTTCAGTTGCTCTGATTGTGCCAGAGAGACACCTTTTTGGCGGTGAAAGCAATAAAGGTTACAGTATGGTAATTACCTTGGGCTGAATTACTGTATGACTCAGCAAATTTATCAAAGAGTCGTTTTATATATTCGATGTCGTGTTTATACATCCTTTTTATCCAATCTGGCCAGAACATGTTTGCTGTGTCATTTTATTACACACACCACGCGGTGATATTTTTGTAATAAAAAGCACTTCATATACCTACAGTATAGCGGTATAATTATTATCCCTAGCTTGAAAAACAAGCATTTCTACTTATAGGCATCATGATGCAGAAAATCAAGTCATACATTTCGTTCACTAGAGAGAGATTGAAAGACGGCTGGAGAGTTACGCTCAATGTGATACATTGGGATACGTGTACACAGTATGCCGTTGATCACCAATATCTTTTTGGCTGACATGTATAAATAAACGACAAAACAAACGACATCTGGAGACGATTGTAGCCAGACTTTAGGCCTTATGGATCATAAATAAGATTTTGTTTTAACCTTTGCGTGCCGAATCATCAGCATACGACATTCAATGCAGTATTGGAATTAACACAACCACGCATGCGCAAAAGAAACAACTTAGGTAATTCTTATCGATTGATGACGCGCAGTGCCAGTGGGATTTGATGATTGGTTGAATCGCATTGCTGGCGTGCATGATTATTTATCAGCGGAATTCTATAGATTAAATATAGAATGTAGCTATTCTAATTATAGCGTATAATGTAGTATCAAAATTATTGAATGAAAGAGAGTAAAGAAAAGATCAAAGATTGACCAATAAAGTTGTGGATGCTATGTTTCACGCTTTTGCTATAGTATATATATTCAGTCTCTATATTAATGTACTGGTACTGTGTGTTTGAATTAGTTCGAAGCTTTAATGAAACTTGAACCTTAAAATGAAAAATAAAACAGTTTAGTAGATCAATTTAATTTACGTCTTAAAATACAAGATGCGGGGTCCGTAAATCCTTGAAGATCAATCGTCTATATAGTTTGTTGTTCACTTTTCTTTTTTTTTAAAGTTTCTTGTAGTCTAACTTGAGGTCTCCTCTCGCCTACCCTATATATACTGCGTATACCGGGTGTCCCAAAAGTGAAAGAAAGTAAACTCATATCTCCGATTAAACTACATAAATGTATTTCGTTGGAAAGAGGAGATCTGTAAATTTTTTTGTTTGGATGATAATTGAAGTGATTTACATGGAATATCTTTCGCTTTAATCGATTTAAATTAATTTTCGTAGTATTTCCTATAGTAAAATTTCAAATTTTACTGTATAGAGACAGTATAGGTTAAAGTCCAAATGCAAGATTTATTTGTGAAGGCATCCAAGTTGAGCTCTGTCTCTGTTCAGGCAGAGAATTAACCAAATCCCGTATGGCGTCCATAGAATTGTCTCGCATCCAGAAAAACTCATTTACTATGCGATTACACAAATCGGCAACTGGTCCTAGTTCAGAGCGAAATACCCGATTTTTTACAAAGTCCCACAAAAGTAATCGCATATAGGGATAAATCCGGAGAAAGTGGAGGACACTCAATATCCAAAATGGCGTCCTACAATCCGATCGCGAACATGTCTTCAAGCACCTGATGAGACTGTGTGTGCAAGGGCCCCATCCTGCATGCACCAGGACTGGTTCCTTTTCTCTGGCGTAATCTGTTGGAGCAAATCTGTCTGGAAGAATTGCTCTAGAATTGTCCGGTACGAATCACCAGTCAGAGTGGCCGGGAAAAAGTAAGAACCGAACAAGTATTTGGAATACATCGTTGCCCACACAGTTACTCTTTTAGCGTTTTGCCAACGCTCGGTATGAAAGTTTGGAGGCCTCTGATAGTTCCAAATTCGACATAGCAGTTCTATCGTATCA
>JAUYWV010129402.1:0-11210 GCA_032274565.1 Nematoplana nigrocapitula
GAATTTCAGGAAGGAGCCCTTTTCAGTGTTCAGAATTTCAGGAGGGCGCCCTTTTCAGTGGTCACAATTTCAGGAGAGCGCCCTCCTAAAATTCTGACTTGACTGAATAGGGCGTAAGTTTTTATTTTTTCTTAGGGGGGCACGTGCCCCCTAGGCCCCGCCCCTCCCTTGCGTCCGCCCCTGATTGGTGTTACCCAATATAAGAGTTTATTTGTTTAAGACATATTGAAAATTTTAATAGCCTGCGATTTATTCCTCATGTATTTTTTTCCCATTATACTAATCTCAGATTCAGTTTTTCATAATAACAATAACGCGGTTATTTTAGAATACATTAAGAATCAGAGATGCGCAGTAAGCTGTAAGAGCAAAAGATAACGTTTACAAACGATTGTAAAGAACGTTCATGAAAGGGATGAAGGATGATAGGCGTCTATGAGTAATGGCAGTTGAAACTGCAAGACGTCTGCCGCTTGGTAGGAGAACAGCATACGGGAATGTAGCACAAGAGAATGGTCGGAGATTGCTCATTTCATGAGACCAAGAGTGATCCTCCAAAAAGTCGTGGTCAGGGAGACAGTTGTCCATGTAGGGGGGCCACAGATTATTTTCTGAGAGCGATTAACCAGTTTGATGATGTCTTTTTATCTTTCAGAGCCAACAAAGAGTTGGGAACCGTAGTCCAGAAGGCTTTGTATCAGAACAGTGTGGAGAATGATCAGTTTGCTTTTAGGTAGAAAAGGCTTAAAAATAGACGATGGGTCTTCGAAGAACTTATAAGGAGATGCGATTTGCAGCCATCCAGTAGTAGATATGTCCAATTCGGTTTCATAATTTACCTTGTCTAAGAAATCCGCACGTGGTTGAGTAATGATGAGGGCGAATTTTTACAGACTTTTACATTTGTTAACCACGGCATAGTTTACTTAGACATACCAATATATTTTTATTCATTAATGAACATTGAAAGAATTCGAGAGATCTACGGACAACCCCGTATAATATTGAACATTCTACACTATATTAAAGAAGAACAGTAGATTAATCGATTTGTGGACAATGTGTTCTTATGTTCAATAATATTCACAGAGTGCTTCGTGGTATAAAATGTTCGAGTATGCTGGAATGAAATCATTTTATTTTTCCTCATTTTTATGATCAAAAGATGTGTGAGCAAAATTATTACCTGTGTGTATTGTGACAGTTAATCATTTTTAGCAAAGTATAGTCTTCCTTTGCAAAAATGTATGTTTTCTCCATCCAGTTTGTAAACCTGCCTGGTTCTTTCTTCAGGGTTCATGAATGGAAGCTGCACGGAAGTTGTTATTTTGGCCGAAAACAAAAAGATGATCAATGGGTCTATTTTAGCAGTGCTATGAATATGAAGAGAGAATTGAAGTTGAGCAAGTAAGACGCCTTTCTCTCTATTTTAGTCCGATAGATATCGTGGTGACATAAACATTCTATACGAATCGTGAATAGTTATGTACAACATAACCATAAAAATTTAGGCTTTCATTTTGGGTATTGACCTTAAGGGAATTAGCGTGACCTTGACTTACTTTAATCTGATTGGTACACGTCAGCAATATCCTTGACCTACTTATGAGGGGCGGTCTCTGTTTAAATGACTTATTTATGACGTCACGTGATGATTCATGTGATACTATTTAAGTGAGACAGAGGCTGCAGAACTCCTACTACTTGCGTTTCCTCAAACCTCAACTCACACGCGATCCATTCCAATATAGTCGATCTCTTTATCCCATTTGTTGTTAAATGTTTCTTTAACACAACTGTTGTTTTGGATTTTTTCCATCAAAATCGACAAAGTTTGATTGGAAAAATGTCTATATTTTTACCGTACATTTATCATACAAAGATAAGCATGTCTGGATTTTCGTATGTTTACCACTATACATTTACGTTTAATTTGCGAATAACTCAAAAGTCGGGATCTATCTGCTAATAAAGCTGTATGTTCCATATCTCATAGGAGATTGGGTCTATGGGAAACTGGAACTTGGCAGGAATATTTACCTAACTATTGGGAGTGTCCTTATAAGCGGTTCGCGATCCTGATGAACGGTGCTGCGGTAGCGTAATCTATGTAGCATTTAGTCATACAGTGTGTCCCAAAAGTCACTATCACATAGAATAATAAGAATAACAAGAGCAACAAACATTATTTATTTTAAATAACATTGAGAATTTGAAAAGTTAAGCCCAGAAATAGAAACATGAGTACACATATAGTCAACATTATAATCAATTGTCATAAGGTTGTACCTGCAACCCGTTATGTTCAATGCACAGATGTAGCCGCTTGAATGTTCTCTTGTTGATAGAGTCCAGAACATCACGGGGAAATTGATTGATAACTTCGCGGATTGATTCCTTCAATTCATCAACAGTCCTTGGTTTGAGGGAGACGACCTTGGGCTTCGCCATACCCCACAAGGCATTGTCGCATGAAGTCAGATCTGGACTGCGAGGTGGCCACGGGGTTGGTCCAAATTTACCGACCCACCTGTCTTGGAAGGTTTCTGTCAGAAATGCCCTGGTGGCCAGAGCAGTATGGGTGGGTGCACCATCCTGTATGACAACAAGAAGCCCTCCGTTTCCAACGCTGAAATTAGTTAGAATCATTGCGATGTAGGTTTCAGCAGTAACTCCACCTTCGAGAGAAAATCGACCAATCATATGCCTTGCCTACATCGCAGCCCAAACCATTACTTTCGGAGGATGCTGCCGAACTTGCTCCCAAAAGTGTGGGTTTTCTTTGGACCAAAATGATAGCCTCACTTGTCCTTTCCCTTCTGCATATATTGCGCATTCGTCGGTGAAGAAGAGTTTATTCCTTCTCACATTATTGTCATATTTCGTGAGTTTTATGCTCACAACAGTTAACACGGTGCTCATGATCGACTTCAGAGAGATATTGCACTTTTGTTGGTTTCCAGCCTTTGTAACCCAACTTCATGGCGCGATGTAATGTAGATCGTAATATCCCTAATTCGTCGGATCTTCTTCTTACTGATATTTTGGGATTTCTTTCATTTGAGTCGGTGATGTTGTCCTGTTCGTCGCCTCTTTTATTGGGGCGCCCACTGCGCCTCTGGTCAAAAATGATTCCTGTAGTGAACAATTTCTATTCCCAAATAGCAATAATAGAAGTTCTCGGAGGTTCTCCATCAAATCTATCTCTTGATCTTGTATTTAAGCGTCTTATGTCAGCAATAGTTTTCTCACATTTGTGGTACCATGTTGCAGCCACAATTCTAAACTCCATCGTGTATTCACTCTGGTCTCCCGCCATAACTAACTGACAATTAACTAATCTAAATCAATATATTTGAATTGGAATTATTTAAATCAACATACAGTATATACGTATATAGATAGTTTGATTAAAACCATTGCCATTAAAGATTCAAACATTTTTTAAAACGATTGCCTTCTATGTGTCAGTGACTTCTGGGACACCCTGTAGACAAAATTTGCAAAAATATTATATTACTAAGTATCGATACTATATTTACATAATTAGGAATTTCGATTCTGTAGTAGGCGATTGCTGTAATGCTACATCAATATACTAGAAAATGAGGCTCTCAATGGCGAATTTGTATCGGGCAGCTGTGGTATGTTTTAGTTATGTTTGTTGTTAAGTTTATTGGTTTGTTGTTTGTTCTCTTAGTTATTTTGATCAATGATTGTTTTCATTATTATTGCTCGTCAAGTTTAGATTTCCTCCCGACCCGGGCAGCTCCGTGTAAACTAACTATAGTGTAATATATGAAGAAAATATTTTTTATGTTTCTCCGTAATGCTTTCTGTTTGAACTTGTACCTATAATGTTGAAATTGACTGTGGACGGTCGAAATTGGTTGCCATTAATGAATGCTTCGTATAAGCTTGATTCTCCTATTTATTCTGAGAATACGTTTCCCTAATGCCGATTCATTACCTGTACTCTTATTGTGAAATAATTCTGTAGATCTTTATCTAATATTGTTTTGCCATTGTATTTAGTATCAGTACGTTGAAATACGCAGACATCTGGTTTTAGAAGCCACATTTATATATGTGATGTAAATTATTGTTTTTTAGGAGACTAGATCAATACAAAATCAAACCAAGCAAAACTAAATTGTTCAAAGTGGGTCTATTTGCAATGAAAGTATGTTTTAGTTGCGGATATAGCATTATTCAAATATTTTCAAATTTTAGAAGAAAGTTTTGCTCAAAATACTACAGAAGATCTACCGCGTCAGAGTCCAACTTCGGTGCTATAAAGATAAGGTGAGATGGACAAATACTTTGTCTTCTTCTTCTACGGTGCGATCATCCGCCGAGGTTCCGCGACAGACAATTGGACGTACAACATCATCACATTTTCCTTCTTCATTAGCCGCCACCTTTAACTGTCTGTTGCGATTTTTTGTTCTCCAGATGTCTAGTTCTGTGATTTTCTCTTTGGCCATATAGCGATTCTTCTCTTAATCTCTTTTGAGCAGTTTCCATTGGCAGTCTTTATCGACCCGAGACACTTAATTGAAATCTTCCATCTGCCCAATCAATTCATTCTCTAGTAGTATTCTTGCTTTCTTGCCACTCTTTCACCTTCGTTTTCTTTGCGTTAATGGCCGTGCTGCACGCCTTACTCTCTTGGACTAGATTGGTGAAAATCTATTTGATGTCATCTAGGTAAATGACATATAGCAGCCTTGGCTATTCAATGTGACCAACTGATGTATCGCTTGATAAGCAAATAAGGGCAATATTAAATATTTACAGGTGCTCCTTGACCGTCTTTTGAGCTTTCTGGTAAGAGTATGACATTTTATAATGCCATGGTGAAATTTAACAACAATGAGAGATGGTCGTCAATTGCTGTAGAGTCTGGCTCTCATTTGATTACTTCTCACTTGCGTGCTTCCATGCACAGCCAATCCCTGGACCTGCTCTGAAATGGTAGGAAGGGCCTACCGAGTTGGCTGCACCTGACAGGAGGTGTTGAGATAGCGCAGTTATCTGATTGGGTCTGATAAGGTTAAACCATAGAGGTATACAAAAATCGATGGGTCACATAGGCTGATTCCTGTGTAGTTGTGTGTCAGCCAAAAAGTCAGCCATTGCTGGGGTCGGGGTGACAAAACACAGGAAAACAATGTCACCAAATGTCACTGGTAACAACAAACCATTCACAAAGTTTACTATGTACATACTGTACTGCACAAAAAAAATAGTTTTTCATTATATTAACAGGGGACCGGGTAGATAAAAACACATTAATTCACAGCAAATGCGGCGAGAGTCGGGTCGAATATAGTAAGCTTACGTCTTATGATAATGGTTTGCTGGAAGAGAGGCAGGGTTAAATTGATTGCGAATAAATTTGTTGAGAACAGGTCATACAATTCTGGTTCATGAAGTGATCGGGGTAATCTGGGTAAAAGCACTCACAACCATACGGCAGTGTCTGTATCAAATTTGATGGAAAGGCCACAATCAGAGGATTTATTAAAGAGCACATTAGAAAGTTTTCCTCAGCTGACTTTATTGTAATTATATCAATGAATAAGGAATTCATTTTCTATTTTTTATTGTTTCAAACAGTAGAAAGTTAAAGTTATTATGTAATTCAGTAGATATGCCTTAACATACACTGCACAAAGTATAAAATGTGATTTTTAATACTTTTTTCTCTGTCTTCGCAGAATGAAACAGTACACTGGTATGAAACTAGAATCTGCATGGACAAAAAATTCAAATTAATCGATTGCAAGTCGGATGCGGAAAGTGGCGATGATAAAACAACAATCATATGCCCAGCCGAGTTTAAATTCATTCCTCGAAATAGTCACTAGAATAGTGCACCAAGCAACTTCTATCTCAATACGGACACTACAGTATATCTGCAACTCTGTTCGCGTATTAATTCATTTTTTTATATATTATTTAATATTTTTCTGTGACGAATTACACATGAAATTGTTGTTTATAACACGTGTCTTATACAATTTAGTGTGTTGTGTGAGTAGATTGTGATTGAAATTTGTCCAACAGTATGTGCTAAATAATCATATGCAACTGATTTTTCATTCCTATAACAATTACATGTTGTTCATTTACACGTGACTTGAGTTATTATTTGTTTTCATATTAATTGATGTCTGATATATACAGCCGCAGGTTGCGTAATGGATAAACGATGGCTTAGAAAAATTCCTTGAATAGTGATGTTAATTGCCGCGAGGGCATTAACGAAATAATTACTGAAGTATACAAGAAATTTTTCTAAACATCGTTTATCCCATAATGAGTACTCTATGGTTTATCCTTTATAAAGAATGCAGAATTATCTACTAGCAGTGGGTACCCGCGTTGCTGGGCAATAGAATAGGGCACATGCCTAACCATAGCCCTACCCTAGTCTTGTTTTATGAAATTTTCTGTGAGAGGCATCTTTCTGCCCGAAACGGCCATTTCACACCGTTTTTAGCCACCTTGACCTCGATCCCGACCCCTTGACCTCGCCTCCTATGTTACCAGCAGGTTTGAGGGGGTCACTCATGCAAAGTTTCGGGTCGCTGGCACCAATGGTCTGGCCACCCACCCGGAACAAACAAACTCTGCCCGATAAAAACGACCATTTCACACCGTTTTTAGCCTCCTTGACCTCGACCCCGACATCGGAGGTTGACCGCGCCCCCCTATGTTACCCGCAGGGTTGAGGGGGTCACCCATGCAAAGTTTTGGGTCGCTGGCTTCCTTCTGCCCGAATCGGCCATTTCACACCGTTTTTTGACTCCTTGACCTCGACCCTGACCCCTTGACCTTGACCCCGCCCTTACCCCCTATGTTGCCCGCAGGGTTGAAGGGGTCACTCATGCAAAATTTCGGGTTCGTGGCACCAACGGTCCGGCCCCAAGCTCATTTCGGGGGGTGGGACAGACAGACGCACAGATTTTCCCTTATAAATATATATACAGATTGCTGTGATAATCTTGTCATGGGAAACATTATCTCATTTCTGAATACATATTAGTAAGACGGAAACTATTTAAGCAATGGATGCATGCATTCTGTCTGTAAAATGTCGCTTATAGAATTCCCGAATTGCGATAATGACGTGAAATGCTTCCAGTAATGGAAGATAATTGGCATATTCAACCACAGTCAAGTGAAGTATTAACTACGAATATCAACAACCAGATGCCATTATCTCTAAAGCACGCAAAGTCGTCAAAAAAGATAATCGAGTATTGGATAAGAGAACATAACAGAAATATTATTTCTCCAGCGGTTCAAGTAATATAATGTTTGTCGTAAGAAGGCGACGTAAACTTGAATACGATGAGTGACGGTGATTATTTTGAAATAGGCATTACAATTTTTCCTATTTGATGTTCATAAGAAAAATGGCTATATGTATCCTAGAAGAAGGAAATTACACCAATCAAAGTGGAAGACACAAAGCCGTTGCGGGAATAGTTGAATCAATACGTGGCAAGCAATTAGCCAGGAGGATAACTGGCAACAGGTCAGAATGTGTGGATATTTACAATGAATTAGGTCAGAAATGCCTAATATTAGCAATAAACAAATGACAAATTCTTCAAAGGATGATTATCTACAGTACAAATAACGGAATCAAGAAAGATTTCTCAATGCATGGACATTTTCTTCGTTACAAATAGGTGCTCATCATAATTCTATCTTTGATTCCTTCAACTATCTTATGTCTTATGTCAACAGCTGGAATCAAAACCAAAGAAGTTGACCGTTGAAAATTCACATGGAAGTAGTGCTACTATAGACTTCTAATTTTTTTACCCTGACGTATTATTTTAAATGTTATCTGTCTTTGATTATTTGCTAAATTTAATTTTCGTGTGATATTTGTATTATTGACTTTTCATTGATTTGATAATTTGGCATTGCATGGGCAAGAAAAATAATATAAAATAAATGGTATTTATGTATAAATAAGAAATTAACATCGTTGGATAATTTTGTATTCTTTAAGGTTACGAGTTATTCCTTTGAAAGTGTGGAAACTCACTTAAAATATCTAAAGAGACTTGCACGATATACATTTACACATTTTGCCTTAAAAATCTGTTCTATATGCAGATCTAATCAAAAGTGTAGGATTTAAAATTTGAATATGTATCTGCGGACATTTTACCTTTCTGTTCAAGGAGGTTAATCATAGCACACTTTAACAAATATGTGATAAATCCAATTAAAAATCAATATTTTTTATCTGTAATTCGACAAAACATTCACCAGCATCCTGATGACAGTTGTATTAATTATTCTCATTTGTGTTTGCTAGCTCCTCGTAGACCATCCATCGGAGAGATAGCGTATTCTCGTTTGTGTTTGCTAGCTCCTCCTAGACCATCCATCGGAGAGAGAGCGTATTCCCGTTTGTGTTTGCTAGCTCCTCCTAGACCATCCATCGGAGAGAGAGCGAAAGTTTGGGTACCCATCCTTTGAATGTCTGGGCAAGGCATGCACTATGTGATCTTCAATTTTCCTCCGGATGAGTGTCACAGGTTCTGTTTTAAGGGTTCGTTTTAGGCTCTTTTGAGACTACCAAAACTGTATATGTCACTTATACCTGTTTTTTAAATGCGATCTCAATTAAATTTCGTAGAGATAAAGGACACCTTATGTTGCAATGAAATCACCCCTGAACATGCACAATCATATTGCATTTCCCATTAACGATATGTTGTAACACATTTTACACAAAATCTCCAAATTCACATTACTGATTCGAACAAAATTTGCTACATTTGTACATAACATAATCGTGAAATTTAAGAAGAGGAGAACCAGGCTCAAGGTGAACATTTATTGTCATATACGATGTGACCGGTTGCGATTATGTATCATAATCATCTTCAGGCATTTAAGCTAAGTGAAAACACTGAAGCAAAAATTAATAACTAATGAAACATTTAAACAATTACAACGCTACTTGAAAACATGAAGAAAATAAGAAGCGCCGTTATTACACAGAGAACTATTCAACGTTGGAGAAAAACTTTTAATGTACAATGCCTCCTTTATAGAAAGCCCGAAGTTGTCACGCGCAGCACATACAACTCAAAATTGCTTCTCGTCACACTGCAGTCACAAGATGCACGGTGAGTGAACACTACACTTGGCATTGTACATTATAAGTATATTTTCCAACTTTGAATAGTTCTCTGTGTAACAACAGCGCTTCTTATTTTCTCCGTGTTTTCAAGTAGCCTAGTAATTGTTTAGATGTTTCATTATTTGTTTATTTTTGCTTCAGTGTTTTCACTTAGTTTAAATATATGAGGATGATTATGATACATAATAATCGAAATCGGTCACCTATATGGTAATAAATGTTCACCTTGAGCTGGGTTCTCCTCTTCTTACTTCGAATTAGTTATCCAAATATGTCGTCGTTATCTGATAACCATGAAATATACTGACAAAATCCAGAACAATCGATCATTAATATAAGACAAAAATCTGTTATTTACTGATTAATTTGTTATCTACTGATTATACAAGCGTAATGGAAATTGAATTACGCTAAAGTGAAAACGTTGACAGGGAGATTGTAATTCGCGACAAAATCCAAAAGAAAAGAGAAATAAATGTTGGCTCCCAGTCACGTGCTCCTAAGAGAATGAGAGTGCATCAAAACGAAGAAACAGCTTAAAAACGCACTATTCTCCTTAACACCAATTGTGCAACAACATCCCGCGAACGCGACTGCGAAACCCTTACACAGCGCACTGTCCGTCAACAATTAGACACTGCATGAATGTTTCAAGCTCGCACCAATGGAACATATATAAGAGAGTCTGTCGCTGGGAGAAAAGAAAGGAAACGACGAGAATGCAGTATTGGACGTATCGATACTTGTTGTTTGTAAATTTTATCTAAAGAACTATCGCTTGTTCCAGTAAGTGCATTTAAGAATTAAAAAGTGTAGTGCGCTTCAGTGTTATGAAAGCAATAACCATTTATCATTCGCATGAACTAATTCTCTAGAATTGAAATGGTAACGATGGTGACACTATCTAAAACATACAGGGTGTCCCAAAAGTCTTTGACTATTTAATAAGCAAATTTCGTGATTAAAAACTATATAACAATATTACGAACAATAATTATGTTGAATGGGCTGCAATTGTCATGTTAGGAACAACACTGTGTTGAAGGATGCCTGTATATATATCGCTCGCCCGTCAATAGTCTCTCCTGAGATATCAGTCGAAAAGTCTCCATTGTAGCCGATTGCAGCACAAACAGTTACGGAGGAAGTTTTAACAAGAGTGCCGATAACATGATTATAGGGCTTTCTCTTACCCAAAAGTGGATGTTGTGCTAATTGACTGAGCCGTTTAATTCAAAGTGACGTTCGTCAGAAAAAAAAACTAACTTTCTTATAATAGCCGGATCTACGTTAAAACGACGCATAATTGTCTCACAATACTGGATACGTTTGTCTTCGTCTCCATCAATCAACGTTTGCCAATACTGTAGTGTGGTTTGTATGGATACATTCCCTCTTTCTTAATAATTCTATCAACTGATGACTTCGAAATCCCAGTTTCATTCTATATGGAACGTACAGATGATGTCTGAATATTTTCTATACATATAGTTGTACATTTTCTTTGCTGTCATCATTACTGGCAGCTTTCCAAGTTTGCTGTTTCTAAAAGTTTCCTTGACCAGTATCGGATGACATTGGAAGCAGGAGGTTCTATTTCGTACTTCTCCCTGAATAATCGCCACGAAACAAGATAAACTTTTTGCTCTATACTGTAAGTCTGCCATCCTAAATACTATTCAAATTAACTATGTTTAAAATTAAAATTAAAATTATTTAAACATTCAAAACCATTGAATTAAACACATTTATATAAAATATCTATGTAAGATCCATGTCTGATCTATACATCCATTGACTTTTAAGAAAAAATATAATTACGATCTCTATTTATTTTTGTCTAATATTACTTATTTTAAAAAGTCAAATACTCTTGGGACACCCTGTATATAATATAGGACTGGAACGAAAGTCTTGTCCGATACAAAATAATTTTTATTTAACCATTACAGACAACATGTAAATTGAGAAATATAAACAAAACATCAATCGTCAGTGTCTCTAAAATGTTGAAAATAGTCTCCCTTAT
>JAUYWV010129413.1:0-11210 GCA_032274565.1 Nematoplana nigrocapitula
AATAAGTTGTGCAACTGTAAACTTACAGTTGTGCAATCGTAATTCGACTGTTGTGCTATTCAGAAAAAAAGTTGTGCAAGTGTAGACTCGCCTTCTGAACAAAGTTGTGCTAATGCGTTTCGCCCCATCAAGGAGCACACCGGACGGGCCCAAGTGCAGTGTTCACTCAGCGTGCATCTTGTGACTGCAGTGTGACGGAGAAGCAATTTTCAGTTGTTTGTGCCGCGCGTCACAACCTCGAGCTTTCTGTAAAGGAGGCATTGTACATTAAAAGCTTTTCCCCAACGTTTAATAGTTCTCTGTGTAATAACGGCGCTTCTTATTTTCTCCGTGTTTTCAAGTAGCCTAGTAATTGTTGAACTGTTTCATCATTTTGTTAATTTTTGCTTCAGTGTTTTCATTTAGTTTCAATGTCTGAGGATGATTGTGATACACAATCGAAACCGGTCACATATATGTCAATATATATGTTCACCTTGACCTTGGTTCTCCTCTTCTTACTTCGAATTAGTTGTGTCAAATAAACTCTCAATAATCCGACTTTCATTTATTCAAGTTTCAGCAACATCGATTTGGAGGGAGGAAAGAACACGCGTCTAAGTTACTTTTGGGACACCCTGCATATTATCAGTGGTTTCCACCAGATTAGCTTGGCAATTTATCATATGTGCTGCAAGTTTAGTGTACAGTACAGACTGACACAGTTTCTGGTTGGCTGGATGGCCGGCAGGATTTTCCACAGGCTAAATCCAAGCGTACACTTCTCTCCCGCGAACAGACCCACACCGACGACTGACGTCTTTCCCATTCGCGAAGAATCGAGAAATCACACGGCAATGTGTTTGTGCCTGTGACGACAACGTGTAGCTCGATCTGCAGTGCAGTGTGCACATCTAGAACTGTACAGTACATATACGAACGTCCAAATCCCAGGCAAGTCTCGTATTCCAGGACAGCACTAGCGGTCGTACTGACTGAGTAAGTCGAAGCCGCATCGCATCGCCCCACCTATACCTTTGCTGTCCACATACCCATAGCTAGGAAAGGGGATTTTCCACTTCGTTCGTCACGCTGACGACCTAAATAAAAGTTGAACCGAGTTGTCACAATCTCTCACTTCCCAACCTTTCCTCTTCCCCTTCAGTTGCTGCTGCATCTGGTCTATCCCCGCATCTACCCCTCAACAACCCCCTCTATCCCTGATCCCCAGGATATGGCGGACGATGTAAGTATCATTTGTATTATTTCCTCGTTCTACCCATAGTCGCATGTATTGCATATGTGCACCCGTGTACCCGTTGTGCTTTTAATTTATCAATAGATTCTCGAGAAAATCACGTTCCCGTGCTATGGTAGAAGCGGCAATTTTGATGAGTGACGCTATAGTCAGCAGCGATGTTTGCCCACAAATGCAATCAGTAGGCTATAATGGAGTAATTGTGCAAGAATATTGATTTCATTTAAAAATGAGTGTAAAACATACGGATGAAGCACATTATTGGAGTTTTGAAGCCCTCTTGCCTGTTTATTGAAGAGGAAACGGGTATCAAGAAGAATAAAATTGGCATAAAACAAAACCAATTCGTCCGGCGACACGTCGCATCGCTTAGAATTTGTTTATTAGAAGCGGCGTCGCATCTCCTGGTTTGTCTGTCTGTCCGTGTGTATGTATGTTTGTTACGCTTATAATCAATATCGATTTACTCAGAAATTTGAAATTAGTTCTAGTTGAAACTTGGTAGGGACATAATTAAAGCAAGCAGGCAGTTGTTGAAGCATCCTTGAATATCTGTAAGCGGGTTTAGCCAAGGACAACTTAAATTATTTCCTGGGTCTAGCTGTCTGTCGGGAGGAAGGGACGAGGACGCAGCATTGGACTTAAAGGTCATTGTTTCGAATACTGTTCCAAAGAATGGTTTTAATTTACTATATGTAGATAATAAAACAGACATGATACAAGTTTTTAATAAATACTTTATCAGTGCAATAGCCTATAACACGCATGACTATGCAGTAGTCATTAAATTTCTATAAAAAATCTTCTTATGATTTTCTAAAAATATTAATTAACTATTGAAATTCATATTTTTTGTGTAATAAATGCTTTTCAATTAAATTGCTAAGTGACTAATAAAAAATAAAAATTCTGATGACTACAGTACAATTAAATAATTTGAAGTGTGTACTATACTATAGATTGCATCGACGTGTAAAAGATAGAAAAATAGAATTTGGATTTTGAAACTATATACTTTTGTTTCAAACAAAATACTCAGAGGAGGTATGCCAGAGTATGGATAAATTTCTTGCTTTCACAAACAGCAATTAATGGAGGAAATGCTAGAAGACATATTTCAGTACTACCTCGACATTTAGAAAACGAAAGGTGTTCCTTCTATTATACTTTGTGTTGATGCATATCAATCCTAAATTCAGAGAGTATCAGTTACATGGTAAACAAACAGTAAATAAAAGGCGGGCAGTTCAGTTCTCGGTGTTACTGCCCTAAATAAGCATAAATTTTTGTTAATGATTGTATTCGATCGAGACTGGATTATTGGCATTTGAGAAAGCGTCGCGCTTGTTATTGGAATATTTGTGGAGGACTCCGAGTAATTGAAATGTCATGCAGAAATAGTTTGTTTGAAGACGATGTAATGTAATGGGTTTAGTACAAATTTTCGAAGCAGCTGCAATTGGACGTAAATAATATGATGTAGGTGCGCGTACATGGAACGTTTATGTTGATTGATTTACAAGAAGCAAGCTACTAACAACACATATGACATTGAAATATGTCCGCAGAAACCTAATAAAGTACACGCAACTATAGCATTAATATTCCAGTAAATTATACAAACTACATTGATGCTTACAAGGCTATATGCATTCCAAAAGTACTTGGTAGGCTCTTTCCTGGATTTTTCCCAAAGAGAAAGGAAAACCCGAGGTTGAGAAGTTTGGCGAAAATCATTTGCCAAAGATTCTATTTAGTGTAGCAACATTTCTCTGCTTGTACTACTGCTGAATCATTTATACAGGCCGTTCGTTTCGCAGAACGGATCTGCAGTTCAATATTTCTAATGCTGGTATTTCTAGCGTTGATCTAAAAGTCAATGATGTCGTCATGAGATAAATATTATTTTGTTGGTGAGACCAAACCTATGCACAAAGTCCATTTCGAGCCTTGGATGAAATCGGGAATAAATACTGTAGTTACAACTTCTTCCAGAATAATGATTTTGTCGTGTAGAGGATGTGCAAAAGAGCCAATGAAGATAAGCGCGTTTACTCATATAGTTGTTGAGCCTCTTAGTGCACTGACACTTCTCTCTCAGGACATGCCAGGTACAGTGCTTGCTATCTGGAATAGAATTTTTATGTTTGTGAAAAGGTTTGCGTCACACTCTCCAATCGCTGATACTGATGTTCATGGGCGTTCATCTTTCCCGACATTGGCATACTTGTGCTTCCAGCGAAGTATTTCAGAATGTATAAGCTCTAGTAATGGTAAGTTGTGTACAATTCTTGTGTACAGATGATATTGAAGGACCGAACAATAAGAGAGTCGACGCCGTAGCTGATAGTTTTGTAAAACATTCCATAAGATTGAAGATAATGTGATCTAAATAAAGGAATTGCGGTATTCGTTTTGAAATGTTCATGCACTGATGGAATCAGAATGAATATCGCTGCGGTGACGGTGAATTTTTGTATAACTTTTTTTTATCTGACACCGTACCAACCCTTTTGGCCGTTCAAACTGCGAGTAGATCGCGTCAAAGTTCACACCAATGTTGGAACGCTCATCTTGGCACACGAATTTGAATCATCATCATCATTAGGTACCGTCTTCTATTAATAGGTTGGCAACCATAACACGTCAATTGTGCCTGTTCTCAGCTTTCCGCTTTGCAATCCCGATGCTTTTAATTCCTCTGTATTTCTTGACATCATCCCCTAAGATTTTCTTTGCCGACCACTGTCGCGTTTCTCTAATCCTATCATGCCTTCTAGAACCAAACCAGGTGGCTGCCTTGACGATACTCTCATAATGTGTCCAGCAAACTTATTTTTTCTTTTGATCAGACTTTTAACTAAGTATTTCCTTATTCCGATTATTTTCAAGACTTCACCATTGGTCACCTTTTCAGTCTAGCTTATCTTCGAAAGTCCTCTTGAACACCACATTTCAAATGCATGTAGTTTTTCTATGATATTTTTGCTAAATGTATGCTAAAAATATGTAAGGTTTTAGTAATCTTTTATTCAAGTTAAGGTTGGTTGCTGCTACTTCTCAAGAATTCTTAAAAAATTTCCAAAAGTCACTTTTCGTATTTCCAATTATTCTTCCTCGCATTTACGATCCTCTGTAATCCAGCTTCCAAGGTATGTATTCATATTCAGTCACTTGTTCGAGTTCTTTGCCACCAACTTTGATTTCATATTTATCTTTTCTTTTTAGCGTTCAGGCTCATTCCAGAATCCATACATTTTCATCAAGTGCATTAACCATTTGCTAGAATCTTTCCATTATACTAGCCTTCCAAATGGGATAGGTATTGATAAATAATGAGAAATGTGATGAAAAAAAACAATCGTATATTGCTCTCCACCAGTTGTTGGGTCTCACTTTTTCTGCCAGACTTTTCCTTCCACTAATTGGTCGAAATGAAAACAAATAAACAATAAAAATATATAATTTACATTATATGAACGAGCGAATGCTATGCATTTTACATATTACTAATTTGCATATTACCTACCATTCCACATAACATTTTAACGCATTTGAAAAGCACACTTGAAAATGAGATTTTTGTAAAAGTGGGCGGATTGGTCGAACCCCCCTGGCTACGCCCCTGAATTTTGATATGTCCAAATGTAAAAGCACTGACTAGAAAATGGATTGTTCACGAACTTCTCGTTTTCCAAGAAATGACTGCTGCTCTCCTTGCTAGTTCTCTAGTAATAAGGCATTCTTTTGCTGTCATAAATATACAATGAGAGACCCTCGTATAGAGATGGAAGAATGCTTCATTGCCAACCTGCTTGCTTTAGTTATGTTCATACCAAGTTTTAACTAAACCAATCAAATTTCTGAGGAAATAGTTTGTTAGATCCGTCCTAACATCTTTATCAAAGAGTCTGCCTGTATATGTCACTGTTTTGTTCAAAGTCGAATTAAATTAGTGCTAAGACGTTCAAACTAAATGTATAATGGGTGTCGTAGTTATTTATGGTGAATTTGGAGAACAAAATTCAAATTTTATCTTACGACCGTATTCCTAAACTTGGTATCAACTAGTAGGATTACCCGTATAGTTTATATAAGCGATCGCGGTTTGTTAAGGGAATTGACAAATCGATCATAAGAAAGTCTGACCGTGAAAATTGACAGAGAAAAACGTGCATAAATTAATTTTCGTTTATTTGTAGCATATTAATTTGCCATGCAGCGGATAGAGTATCCTTACATGCATCAAAGTGTTACGTGCGCGCTACCAATGATCAACGTAACCAAACTGACAAACATCAAACAAACAAACTTTAAAAATTATACTGAAGAAAAACAGTTTTCATATTCAATTTTATTATTAAGACTCTTAATTAGAACTATATTGGTTTAGCTTTCTAGCTAGCAGCTACTCTAGAATTCAAATCCAGTATTCTATGAGAATACCATCTATTGATTTTCAATGCAGCAATCGCCTACTGCAGAATTCAAATTCCTACGAATACTGGAAATTTTCTATTAGCATGTTTTTTTGGGTATTTTCTGCTGTGGGACTCTCAATTAGAAATTTTGCATCTCGTGGTTATTTTTCCCATGTTACCCATTGGCGTAGCATATTTTGAGTCATTAAGCATGCAAATCGGTCAAGAGAGTTGGGAAATAAATACCGGTCAGACATACATACATACATACATACATCTATCTAATTAGAGATAGTATAACTGGGGTAGAGATGCACATTCAGGATAACGAATACGAAGAGGGAAAAGAAAAATCAGGTCAGCGTAAAACATTAGACATTTAATCGCGACCGGTTTCGCTGATACTCTATAAGCATTTCCAAGCAATTTCAAAAATGGCAACTAACAGAATAAACGAACAATGAGTGAAATAAACATATGCATACATATTAACAATTAATTTACTTAAAAACAGACAGAAGGTAAAAAGCACCATTATTTGCCAGAGAAGTGTTCAGATAAGGGGAGCAGTCCTTGATGTAAATCGTCTCCCGAAATGCCAGATCTAAATTGCCACGACCAGTACACAGTGTGCAGAATTGATCGAGGTTACCGGCACAGTCACACCAGAGGGGATGCTCGTGGATTGCTCCAGGACACTTTCGATGTTCATTCCCGCGAGTGGCTAAATGTCGTCCTGTTCGTCCTATATAGGACGTGCCACGATCGATCGTGGAAGTAAATTGGTACACCACACAGGCCCGTAGCTAGAATTGCCATCTAGAGAGGCATGGCACTGTTTAGAGGGGGCACATATTATTAGACAAGAACATAAGTATAAGATACCTTATCAAGAATGCTTCATATTTTTCATATTGATATAGTTATCAAACAGTACACTGGGTTGTTCCCAACCTATGCAGTATACAGAAAACTTCTGCTAGTGACGTCATAATGTACCTACTATACTGTATGTTACTGAGTACGCAGATCCTGTGTTACAGATTCAAAATGCACATCACGTACTGTATGCTACAGAGAACACATGTCTGTATTACAGATTCAAAAATTTACATCATGTACTGACAGTACTGTACACTTCAAGTTAAAGAATAGGTCGTCTTTTTTCAGTTTGAATCTCTCAATAAAGGCATCTTTGGACGAAGAATATGCCAAGTCATTACTCTATGGCCAGGTCTTTATCAAAACTAAGAACGACTAAGTAACCCAATCTAGTGTGTAGCATGGATCTCCGGTAGGGGGCAGAATACGATTTAAAGTTGAAAAACTGCTTTCACAGAATATAATGTGGAAGAGGAATCCTGAGCGCTGAGGATTGCATCAAAGTGACCTAAAAATATATGTCAAAAAGAAAACAGGGAGGCAAAGTTGTTGTTTGCAGCTATAGAGATGATGATGAAGAATATGAAACAGAGAAGGAGTTAAGAGAAGGAAAGAAGGGGTGATGCATGGACAGTGAGGATAAATTTAATGAAAGCAGAAAATAGATAACACCCAACAAGCCAGTAAATATAGGATGCGTTGTAATGCAGAAGAGAGTATCAACCACCTCCTAAATGAATGCACCAAAATGGCACAAAAGGAGTATGAACGCAGACATGACTGGGAGGAATATTAGGAATATGGACTTGAAACAAAAGAAAATGGTATATATGATCATAAAAAAGAACAATTGAGTATAGGATAAAAGGAGTTTCTGAAACGGATGTTGCTGGAGGGATGTTAAAGGACGCAGTCCCCCTTTCGGGATATCTGTTCTTCGTCTGTATGGCGCTATGCGTTTTCGTGAATTCTACTTATAACTAACTGGTTCCGATTTCAGAAACACCATTGTTTATCTTTGACTTTACCTCATCTGCATTTCTTGTCACTTCGTCGTCGTATAAACACAACCATTTAAATATAGATTTCACAAAGATCGGCGGCAAAGGAAATGTACGTAAGCTCTAATATCTTCCTTCTGTTTTCATCGCTTTTATTTGCGCTTTAATGCGTAAATCAGATAACAAATTAAACCTGCAAAATGCATGAACATATGTCAAATGTAGCTATACAGTGAAACCTCGTTAATCCGTACACTTTATGGTTCTCAGAAACGATACACGTTTTTCTCCTCTGGTACCCCTAGCCATACCAGGGGCTTTGTTTAGGTTGGATCAAAAAATAATAACTTGTATTTAATATTTGTTCGGTTCAGGTTGATAATATTTTTCCCTATTTTAAGGGGTGTTTTTATGTTTGTTGTTGTCTTTTCGTTTCTTTACAGTTATATTTCGAAGCTTTTAGTGTTTATTTCGTTCCCAAACAGCTGTTATATTTTTATATCAAGGTTACATGTTTATAGTTACTCCATTAGCCTGAGCGAACAAATTTCTCTTTTTATTTATTTGTAAACCTGTTATTTGTCAATTCAGGTCCGGGTGGCAAATAATAAATTATTATTATTATTATTATTCTGGTTTAACCAATTTCCGGACTAATCAATCACTATCTTTCCGGCAATTGTATGCAAGATATCCCAGAGCAATTGTAACTTTCATGCAGTCTATTAGCAAATGGAGAAAGTCTATATCTTGCTAGAACACTACGAAATATACTCCATTTTTATAAATCCGTAAATCCAGTATGTAGTTGGGCTTTCTTGTGTCTCCCTTTCTCGTACAATTTGGTAAGCAGGAGTACAATGTATAAGTATAGCAACATGAATGCATAAAAATCGAAATTCAGTTTTAAATATGAATCTTGGCAGCAAGTTCTCCAAGCTGAGATCGCGACTGGTTTGCCGTCCGGATTAATGAATCAGATTTTTTAGCAAACTAGACCGTCAGTTCCCGATTGCAATGTCCGGATCTGGAGCGCGAATTCCTGATTATTAAAGAACAGAAATGCATTGCGGAAATCACTTCCCAAAGAATTTTGTCCGGAATTGCGAGATTTTTAGGATTAACTGAGTCCTGATTAACGAGGTTTCATTGTAATTGAGTCCATTTAAGCAGAATGAAAGTTTGATTGCGTTTTTTCTTGACGTCAAACTGTGGTGGTATGCGTACTGTCAAAAACTGTAGCTCAGTCCAATTGCGCAAGTAACGTAAAACTACTCCACTAATTCAAAAAATCTATTACCTAAGTAAGAACATAAATTTGATCTGCAAATGCCACAATAATGTAGTACGTAAAACCAGTTTTTACCATCAACAGAAAGTCAGTTGCAAAAAACAAAAATTTGAAGTCAAATTAACGTCCTCTTCATACGAAGGTGGTGAAGTGACATCAAAATAATCAATTTGCTTTCAAAATGTCTAATGCGTCCATACACAATGACCCTGATTTTTCCTGCTACATTTGATACTTTTAAGTTTTAACAGAGCAATAGAATTCGGTTTTCAGCAAGTCAGTATGGATACACTTTGAGCTCACTTGCGTATTGTAAATATTTTTATAAAATTTATAATGAATAAACGGACAATTAAAAATATACAGTATAACTTAATGTAATTTAGACTATTGTGACTAAGTGGGAAACTTTTATATAATCTTTTAACTGCGTTATTCGCAAGCTTTAACGACTTTTTCTCATAGGGCGCGAAGGACAAGGAGGGCGGTGGCGGCGGTGGGAAGAGAGCGCAGAGAGCAACATCGAATGTGCTGGGCATGTTTCCCAAACACCAAACTCAAGAATTCAAAGAGGTTTGTTTGTCTACTGTATACTTATAGTATTTGGAGAAACATGATAGTTTGTCCAAACGTATTGAGTTGAATCAACAATTCATTTAGCCAATTTTTTAACCTCAGATAGAAGAGTTGAAATGGTATACTGTATATATTATATAGTAATATTTGCGCTTTCTGTATACTTTTATGACGAACTGCATTTCTTAAAATTGAAATTTTGTCAAAAATGATGATAACTTTGTAGTCCATCTGGGATTTTTCCTATATTTCCTCAATAATTTGGTTGAATTGCAATTGAAAAAGCAGAAAATTTACAAATAAATACCTGATTGGCAATGTAATTTATAAATATAGATTGATCTATTGAAAAGTGCGTTTATTTGACATACAGTAACATTATATATATAGATTAGATCAATAGATGCCATATTTTAAATTTCTATTCAAATTAAGCAGTTAAACAAAGCATTACCAAAGAATTGATATAGGTGTAAGGTGTTGCGCGAATTTTTATTTATGTAGAGAATAGTAAACGAGGCGTTTATCTTTTAATTGACGCTTGTAGAAAAATTAATTATACTGCTGTTTAAACCTATTCTTTTATACTTACCCGGCGTAAAATGTCTAGTGGACCACTAGTGGATGCTTTGTTTGAAATACTGCTAAATTTAAATAGAAATTTAAAATATGACATCTATTGATCTAATCTAATAGACTTTCAACGAAAACACATCGACATCTAACTTACCGAATGCACTGTATTTTGCTATACGTCTATACAGTATGTCTAACTATCTACTGTAATGTTAATTTATTTTATTTGAAATGAAATATTCTCTCCAGACAAAAAGTAGTGTATTCCCTTGTGCTTTAAAAGAAAATAATTTCACAGATATAGAATATTCACGGAAACAATATCAATTTTAAATGTTAAACTATATGTCTTCTAATTTAATCGTTAAACTCAACTATTAACGAGAACTTTAAGCGACAATGACATGTATTATTTCCTGACGTACGTAAAATATACTTCACATTATCGCTACGGCTGTCATTGGCATAATACGTATAGCATTGTGCCTGCTTTTCATCAGCAGATGAATTCATCTAGTAATACCAGTATATAACAACTGTGTGTCCTACGACAGAAAGACATTATGTTACCTTGGGGGATTTCCTATTTAAACCCCTTCGGTAAGAATACACAAAAACCTCTCAAAAGTGCATACATAGCTATTAATCATTAATTTAAATAATCCTTGATGCCGTTTTTCTAGTTGTGTGCAATCTTGAAGGGTATAATTATAGCCTATGCTTAATTCAGAAGATATATCATCGATCAAATTTGTCTAAATATCTATTGATATATCATCAATCCCCATATTATAATTATATTCCGGTCGAGAGGATTCAAATGGACTCGGCGATCGGTAGTTTCGGCTGGTGAGGTCATTTGTCGATTGCCCCATGTATACATAGAATACTGATTCATCTCATCAAAGTTGTTTGTTGGTTGGGCCTGATTGCACTTCCATAAACAACATCTTCTTCTCGACACTGCAGGACTCCCTCCACCGAACATGTATTTCCCCGTGTGTCTGTACATGTTTGGCAGTTTGCAGGCGCTCTCTACCCCGCACCCGATTGTACATCAGCTACAGCCCACTGATAAATCAATCTGGCCGCGTTGGCATTTCTCTGACCTTTCATTAAATTAATTCAGCTAAACACTCTCCAAGTTTTTTCCTGTCTGTGATTATACGATGAAGGCGAAGAAGAAGTGACTATACGGCACTGACCCATCCACCGATCTATAGCAC
>JAUYWV010129424.1:0-11210 GCA_032274565.1 Nematoplana nigrocapitula
TTCATTGTGTAATCTCTTTTACAATATAAGTTGTGAATTCACAACTTCTATTGTAAAACAGATTACACAATTTTTTTGTGTTATCACAAGATTTTTTTTTACAGTGTATATAAAGGCGGACAGGGAGGGGGGGGGTCTAGGTGGCACGTGACACCCCTAAGAAAAGTTTTTCGCACTTTAAAAATATGCCCCTCTGCGCCATCATCCTAATTATGTCCTTTCTCCCTTTCTAGCCCTCTTTATTTTTCAACTTGAATATAATCTGAAGGAGGGCTCCTATAGTCTTCTCTGGATATGACAATAAATGAGCTAAAACAGTGAAAAGACTTGTACCCTCTTCAAGTCAAACTTAAACTACCTACATATCATACAGTGATAGAAATAATAATCAAATGAGTGAATACGTGGTGTCATGCAGTTATAGTTAATTAGCCTCTGTAGAAAGTTAATATCAATATACTGTATATTATACTGGATGTCCCAAAAAAGTGAAGAAAACTAAATTTAAACAACTTCTGTATTACTAAACTGATTTTCATAAACTAAGTGTCATATTAAAGATAACAGATGTGCATTTTAGATGGCTATAAATATTAAATTTAAATATTCAATTTTTGATCAATAATTTTAATTATTTGTAAAATGGAGTACAGACAGGGAAAATTGAACAGATTAAAATATACTTCATAAATATGAGAAGTTACACAAGAGAGGCACGTGAATTTCACACTTGGATACGAAATAATAACAGGCGTTGTCCTAGAGCCAACGAACTGGACATACGACGAACTGTTAAGAAGTTTACTGAGAATGGTACTGTGAACAGAAGGAATGAGACCAACAGCGGAAGGCCTGCAACTGTTGTAATTGAAGCTAATACTCTACGCGTTATGATCCACATCTCTCAGGAAACACAGTAACGATTTGGTAATATCAAGGTCATCACTTCATCGTATTTGTCAGACTGTTTTGAAATTGTATCTCTACAAACCGATTCTAACTCAATGACTTTCTCGTCTTGATGAAGTGTTTCGTTGTAAATTATTGGATGTACTACCTCGGTATCTGACCTACGTTCGCTTTTCTGATGAAGCCACTTTCACCGATGGCACCGTCAATCGCTGGAACTGCCGCATCTGGAGCTTTTCAGGTGGACGACCGAGAAATTTTCAATATTCCCGTTGTCAAAATGCAGGGAAAGTTACTGTTTTGGCTGCAATTTCCGCTTCTCATGTATTTAGACCTTATTCTTTCCCAGTAACCGTCAAGGGCGAAATATATCATTTCATTTCAAATCAGCGTTTCTGGTCAGACCTTGTAGGTCTTCTTGGTGATGATGTGGATGCATGTTGGTTTATGCAAGATGGTGCCCCTGCGCACACGGCAATTGAATCTCGTCGCCTTGTTCAGGAATTATTCCCAGGTCGGGTTGTTGGCAGACTTTCACCAATGAATGGCCCCCACGATCGCCTGATCTTACTCCTTGCAATTATTTTTTGTGGGGATTCATCAAAGATCGGGTTTATAGACACGAGTTAGGACCTGTAGCTGGTCTTAACGATTGCATGCATTTCAATGGTTACGTTGTACTCAAATCTACAAAGTTTCAGCAGCTATGAATGCATTTCACAACAGTCTGGAGACATGCATTGATCAAGAGGGACGACAACTGGGGTGTTTGCATAAGTGAAAACGTTATGTACAGTAGAAAACTTGCATTTACAGTGGAATTCAGTATTTTATGAATTTTTGTAATTTTCAGTGGTTAATTATTTTCATTTTCAAAAAATATAGCCATCTGAAATGTACATCGGTTATCTTTATTATGACACTATAGTTTATGAAAATCGGTTTAGCAATAAAGAAGTTAGTTAAATTTAGTTTTTGTCACTTTTTGGGACACTCGGTATATACTGTATATGATTTATAGCCGACATAGCCTCTACTGCTACGAGAAGAAGAGATGGATGAGGGAACGGAAGGAAGGATGGAACAAGATAATATGGAATGAAAGGAGACCAAGCCTATAAATACTCCCCATGAATGCGGCGGTACTGGTGCATCAGCTGAGAACAGGGAACGGTTGTACGGTGAGAGCGTACCGGCATAAGATAGGGTTGGAGAGAATAGAGGAGTGTGATGGTTGCCAAGAGGAAAGATGTGCAAGAGCGAAATATGAGGCATGCAGTGAGGAATCTAAGTGTGAAACATCTACTCCTAATGTGCCCAAGATGGGAGAGTATTCATAAAGCGATATTCCGGCCGGAGATGAAGGCGGAAGATCATCAAGACGTGAAGAACATCTCCCGCTTCTTGACGAGGATCGGAGGCGTTTGGACCAGACGACGCCACTTCAAATGGACTTGGCCAGGAGTAACAACAACAACAACAAGCAATCTGATAACATTCTTGCAGAGTTAAACTATCGACATCAGCGTCGCGATGAATGAAGCCAATGCGGTCACGAACACACTTGGTGACTTCGACCACACGTGAATACGGTTGCGGAAAGCTGGCTTGCGATGCGAATGCAAAGAAAACGACTGACTCAGACAATGCTCCTCCACCTAGTCTTCCGCATATCAGCGGGGATACACCCTGGAGAAGAATCGGGTGACTAGACACGCTCCAAAAACTCGAAGATATTGCGCACAAAGTTCACCGAATAACTAAGATTGGTCTTCAGAGGATTATCATCATAGCCCAGATGAAATCTTCTCTTCTCACAACATTCGGATTTCGACAGTTCTTGAACAGATGCCCATCAGTCTCATCATGCTTTTCTCACCAATGAGATCTACAGTACAGCGAAAGACCAATACGAAATCGGAAGTTGCCAATCATCAGGTCGTTTTCTATAGCCACTGACCATTGACTGTGATGAGTATTCATGTATCCAGCTATGATGACTCATTCCCGTCTGGGTTGAACAGCTGCCTTCTCTGTTCTCATTCAGTACTTGTGCAGATCGGAGGAATGTACACATTGGTGAAAATGTATTCCGACTAGTGAGTGAAAAGGCGGACTCTTAGCTGTTCGTTCCATAGAGAATCGTCTTCAGTCCTAACCAGGGCGTGCAAACCACCTCCTTTAACACCCATGTTTCGCCTAGGAGTGGCATCCCTTGATGTTGAAGTTGACACCTGGCCTCAGATCAGTTTCGTGCAGCAAAACGACAAGCGGTTTTACGACTGCCAGTAAGCTTTCCAACTCGACCGTTTTGGAACGGATTTCACTGATATTACATTGATACATTTTAAGAGCATTGACTTGACTGTCACTATAATCCAGGTGGAATTACGTATACTACAAGAACCCTTATTTCTTCCGGTAAGGGAATGATGGGGCGGGGCGGGGTACGGATGGACAAAACCACAAGTAGAGAGTAATTTAATAGCGCCACCAAAATGACGAAAATGCAGACTATGACTAGAATTCGTAACCCGAAAACTAATGCTGTCCACAAGAAAAAAACCCAGAACTTCTGAGCTTTGTCTGTCCCCCAAAAAGCCTTTGAGTGCAACCCCACAAGAGCAGTGGTAATTGGATCCCATTTTGTCCCTCCTCGTCTAGTCGATTGTCTCTTCCGGTTGCGGGTGTCGGAGTACACCACGAAAAGGCGAGATCCGTTGCACTCCTCTTGTCTTCCTTCTTTTTCTTCTTATTCCCGGTCGGGGGGAGGGCGTCAGCACCCGAATCTCCCTCAAGAAGGAAAGCACACGTGGCCCGTCCGAGAGGACTCCGAGGGTAGGGTTGTCTACGAGGAAGAGGTGGTGGGCTTGGGCATGGACTGGACAGAAAAAAGGTGTGAGTGGGTGCAAGCGCGGTGGGTGGCACAGTGAGGGTCCGCGACTACATGGCCACAGAAGCTCCAGAGACGTACTGCAAACGAACTGTGACCATATCTGTTCTTCACCATATAGACGTCAGTGTAATAAAAAGTCGGTTCGGAAAGGTACAACTTGCTACTCCTGGAGCATTTTCCCTACTTCGTCCCTTAACGCGAGTTGGGTAGAAGGAAAAAGTGGAAAAGTTTGCACGTCTACACAACGACGATATCCCCTCACCTTGATATATATACATTGAAAATATCAGTAGCAGGAGAAAAAGAGTAAAAATGTATGAGATCAAGGCACGAGGATACCAAAGATGTTTATAGCTAGTATTATTTTGGAGCCAAATTGTTACAGATGACGAAAAGTGGATATACCTGCGCAATCCTAACAAGAAAAAACAATGGTTGTGCCCGAGCCAGGCAGCAAATACATTTGTTCGTCGAAAACAACATGACGTTAAGGTTATGTTGTGCGTTTGGTGGAATTTTGAGGGTGTACTGCACTTCGAGATGGTGCCAAGTGGTCGGGCTGTAAACGCTGTCCTCTATTCGGGACAGCTGCAACGTGTATATCCGGCTCTTATCAACCTAAAGGTAACTCCAGCCCACATACTGCGAATAAATCAAAGGAAAAAATCAAAAAGCTCTCTGGCATTGAAGTTCTCTCTCATCCAGCATGCAGTCCTGACCTTGCACTTTTGGTTCACCACCTGTTCTGGTCAATGTCTCAATACCTGCGTGGAAGACAGTTCGAGAAGATGGAGGATATGGAATCTTGGTGCAATGACTTTTTCTCTTCCAAGCCTACAAGGAATGGTATCGCCGAGGAATCGAACAGTTGGCTCAGAACTATCCAAAATGGTGGCCTCCATTTCGAGGAGTGACAGAATTTTTTTGATGTTATTTTATATTTTTATAAAATTTTGAATACATATTATTTTAAACGTTAATAAGTTTTGAATCACCCTAATATTTGAAGAAGAGGTGGCACATTACATTCACATTTGAATGATGTGTTTGGGGAAGAGGAAGGGCGGTGGGTTGATGGGAACTTACGGGCAAGGCTCGCCGCACTGGGATTCGGGCATATCCTTGGTGGTGGGCCATGATACGGGGCCTGTGATCTTTAGATTGCCGTCACGATACTCGCCAACCAGCCGGTAGTCGAAGTGTCCGCCCGGCTTCTCCTCGGCGTAGTTGTAGATGTTGTAGTGGCCCACTCCGTCCCCGTTCTGGTCGAAGAGAACCTTGTTCCCGTAGTTGTCTGGCAGACGAGAGGCGGAAGAGCAGCGATTAGAAATCAATAATCAATCAATCATCGATGAGTTTCTCCTAAAACTATTTTTGGATAACTATTTTACAATTTGAGTGTAACCACAACCCCATATAGCAATTTATACCACGTGATAACCAACAATAAATAAAAGGAATTTTGAAAAATGTTTTAAATCGTTTTATAGTAATGGTTAAATAAAACTAAATCAATATTACTTTATTAGTAGTAAGGGATGGACTTTTGTAGTTTAATTTCATTGCGCTCAGGAAAGAAATATATTGAATGTGTGTGACATTCACATATTTCCCAGCAGCTCCTTTCTAAGTTGAATGTCTTGGTTTAAACGTTCATCAACCAATAATTTGCGTATTGACTTCAAATGTTTTCCAAGAACAGCATTGATCTACATAGCACGTGCTATTAAATAATTCATTTATTACATGCATTATTGTATGAAAGCTGCAAGGACATATACACATTATATAATGTATATAAAATGCACTCAGATAATTAGCATTTTTCTGGTATTTTTCTGTGAACCCATAGGCCTCATACTGCCCAATGGTGGTTTAGAAGGACAGAGAAGTGACAGTCTTTGATGTCGAATTGCTAACTGACCTTGTCAAGCTGAATGCATGCATGCGGACAGTTAGAACATCTACTGATAGCCAGGGTATGAGATTCTAGAGAATATTTTATGAAATTATATTCTACTTTTGACATCTTTATGGATATTCTTTGTCAGTCGTTTTTATTTTTCGAATATTTTTTACACCTAAACCTTATACGTACATAATACTACTATGAGTAATGCAGTTTGAATTTACATAATAAGTACTGTTTACTTCGTTTGTAGTTTTGCTGTAATGACTAACAAAACAAACAACTGCCGATGATGAAAATCCTTACCGGGGTATCGGGAAAGGGAAGAATCCTAACTGATCGATTGGGAATCGGGACACTAGAAAGTGGGAAATACAGAAAAATTGCCAATTTGCTCCACACTGTATAACCACACACTGAATGTCTCGCTTGCCCGCCTAAGACATTAATTAGTCACTCCACTGATTTAAGTTAAAAAGAACGCAAATGAAATTATAAATTATAAGTTTTTGAAATAAAATTTACAATTGTTCGTATTAATGCACTTCACTTCAGACAGTTCGCGAATTGTGTATTCTCACCCAGGGCAAGTCAAAAGGCGATGATGACAGAGAAAGATTTTCAGATAATGTATCTAAAATGGGTCGTCCCGAGGTTACCAGATGATGACTGAATCTTCACGTTTGCCGTTATAGGAAAACTCGATTAGGTAAACAGTCACACCAGGAAATCCAAAGGAGCTTCTAAGATTCTATAACGGTGAAGTCTGCATCTTTCCCTAGGGAAATATCATTTATACATCAAAGTATGTAATATTTCGAGATGTTCCAGATGATTTAAAATTATCGAAGAGCAAGTTGTTTTAAACGAAACGAAGTATGATATAAATAAAAATGCAAGCACAATGCAACAGTGGAAAGTGTGTGTTTTGTACGGGAATGAAACTATGCCTATATAATATCGATTTAGTTTGATCACATTTGGCAATAAAAGTAGTCTTCTCCTAACAGTTTACATGTTTTTGTTCATGTTATTGCTTTCTTGTCTGATGACCTTGTTCTTAACCGTATTATTTAAAATTTATATAAACATGTTCGATGATCGTACTTTGAAATGTAGAAATGCATGTAGGGATAATGGACTAACACCTCATGACTTGTATGGTGATGACTTCACAGCTGGGATGCGAGAAATATATGTAGCATACAGCCCTGTATAGCACCTGAGCAACTCTGTTTGTCTACAAAATTTAACAAAACCTTTTGCAGATTGAATTATACTCGTTCGACTACGACACTTTCACAGTTGTTACACTGGACTCAATTCCGCGCCAATAGTTCCTCAGTCTGCGTAGAGTCGATGGAATCTGACAGGCTGTCAGCAGTGAGGCAAACTGACCTGTCCATTGTCATTAGGAAAACATTTATAGATGGAAAAGTGGAAGAAGTGGATGTCGACGTGAACAGTTTCTTTTGAGCGATAAGTAGAGAGACGGGCATGGCATTCAGCACTGACAGCACATAGTTACGTATACATGGATTCAGGTCAGCTAAACTGTTCGATTCGCGATTCAAAGATTCAATAATTTTGACACAGCTATAAATTCTTCATCCGCATCTTCTTCTTCTTCTTCGTCGAGATTTATTTTTATCTGCACAGAGTCAGTACTGTATATATGGCCATTGCGCTGGTTGACTGTGCAAGTATGACCCGTCTCGGATGATTTGCATCACGGATGATCCCGACTATATAGAAAATATTGAAAATTTTGCAAATATGTTTATATTATACTATTCATTTATAACCAAAGTTTGTTAGGAGAAAACAATTTCAGCTATTTTCCTTTACATTATCAATGGGGAATCCAATTTTCAGGATGAAAACTGCATTTCGTAAATGTTTTGCCGCAGAGAAATCCCCCTATATGGAGACATATTTTCAACACGAAAATAAAATTGGTTCATGTGCAAATTCTTACTTTAGCACTTTTAAAGTGATTTTTACTTTTTACATATTGCCATGCCTATATTATGTACAGTATATATAAATGCGAATTTTGTCTATCTGCGTGAACGTAATGAGTCTTCTCTAAACGCGAAAATTGTAAGATGCCATTTTTATGTCAACGTCAAATATACTCCTGGGTGTAGGCTGGTCAAAATTTGCCCCTTCACCGCTGATTTGAATTCTGTAGTATAGCCGATATATATTATAGAATGAGGCTCTCAATGGTGAATTTGACTCAGTCAGCTGCTAACCAGAGAAGAAATGAATAAAGTTCACTTGTGTTTTGGAATGCTGTTACTATAAAAATGTGTGGTTTTTCTATATCGATTTATTCCAGTTTTTAAAGTTTAGAAAAATGAAAAAATGAAAAAAAAAATATTACAGTAGCTGATATCCTATTCCAGAGACAAAACTTTATCTCAGTCAAGAAGCTTTTACATATACACACATATATAAGGGGGATATAATGAAAGATTATCATTATTGGTACTTGTTCAATTTTTCTATATTTTCCCTCTGAGAAGTCCTTCATATTGTCAATGAACCAATTGAAGTCGTTCAATCTGCTTCGGCTTTCTAATTCGTATTGCAGTATCTCCGGGTTTTGTCTGAGCGACAAAAGAAACACTTGACCACTTTCGATAGAAATTTTCAGATATTTTATACGGTATTATCGAGCTGAACGCAATCATTTAATTGTTGTTGTTGACATTCCGACGTAATTGCCTATTGTTCAATTAGACCTGTGTGTGTGTGTGTGGTGTGTATGTGTGTGTGTGTTGTCTAACCACTGATGAAATGCAAGCGCCTGTCGTCTTCGCTAATTGCTGCTCAGCTTGGATTGATTAATCAGAAGAAGAGGAAGAATTCCTGAAAAGTTTGTGGGTTGCAATGCGAACAGATGTTTACTGAAGAAAATATATTCGGATTTTCTCCAGGAAATTGTAAAACATGTTATACATAAGTGCCGAGGGGATATTTTGGGCGTGGAATTTGAAATAACCGCGCGTCGTAAATTTAGAATTGTGTAAACAGTGCAATAGTATCTCCCATGTTAGGACCGCAGTGTTCCACTCACTAATCGCCCCGGGGTAATGTCGGTTGCACAGCTTTGGGGATTTGGAGAGAGTGTTGTTCTAGCATGCTTACGTCAGTGCAATTCCAAATTTAGCTTGGATCTCATCACATCAAAATCAGTTTTTTTGCATTTTGTTTATCAATTTATGCTGCAGAATTTCGACATTGGGGGTGTGCGCCAAAGAGGAGTTCTCCCAGCTTCTGGTAGGGAAGTGTTTAATTAAATCGGGGAGACAGATGTTCGAATACATACTAATTTACTTGTAGCAGTTTGAGGAATGAATGAATTTCGCCACAAAAGATAAAAACTTTTGTCACAATTATCAAACTTCATTTACTCAAAACACAGAGAGCTTGCGAAATTAATTTTTTGCATCTCTGTTCGTCGTCGTGATCTCCTCTCAGACAATCAATCGGCACCCACCGCACCCTTTGAATGACTGGGCATCCATTTGTGCCATTTGAGAGTGTCTTTGGATTAAAAATGCTGCTAATTATGGATTTTCTTTACAAATATCTCATACTATATGCTGTGTATACTACTCATAAATAGTATGCTTATATGTTGGTAAAACTATAAATTAGTGCTAATTCAAGCAAGTATGACATCGTGTAGCATCGATTACGCACGCACACAGTGTTGACTGGAAAGCAAGGGGCACAGATCATTGTTAAAGTATAACCCCAAACAAATTAACGTGGATTTACCGCGTGTCTTATAAATATTGATTTTTCTATCAACCGTATATTCCTAATGGGAGACGTTTTAATTTTGTCAGTACAGTATATGAGTATATTTTATGTGGCATTTAATCTCATCCTAAATTTAAAAGAATGGCTGCTAGCGCTGTGCCACTATTTGGTATCATACGAAAGTTAGGAACATGCTCTATTTGACGGAAACTCCAGAAACGACATTTTGAAAAAATTAAAACGTCTCCCATTATAAATATGCTATTGATATATATATAAAAAAACATTTTTTATTGAACACACGCTACATCTACATTAATTTCTTTGGACCTATCCTTTAACAGTGATATGGGTCCCTTTCTTTCCAGACTTTTGTTGACTACTCGATTGTGTTGTTCTATAATAGTGAAAGTTTCTGTTGGTCTGTGTGTTTGGAGAGAAAGTGTCATAAAATAGTAGCATGATTATCTTTCCAATGATTCCAAGTACTGTACAGATGGGGCGAGGTGATGACTGGGATCAACATGTGACACTGTCACATCTTACAGTAAGTCTTGTTTGTCTTCAAAGTCATCTTATTGTGTAGACTAATGGCCTGGGCCCCACACATAGTTTTCCTGCCACCCCACCCCCCATATTTAGAACGTGCCTACTTGTAGAATTCTGGCAAACGTCCGATGCCACTCTTGTAAATTTAAAGAGTCACCTGTTCTGGAATTTCCAAAAGATATGCCAACAATGGGTCAAGGTCGTCTAAATGTGGTTTGCAAATCATGCATTTGTTATTCATCTTTATTAATCCGGTCGCTTATAGTGTTCTGAAATACCAGACACGATAGAATTTTACGTTGAAGACGTGGACTGAAAATTTCTTCTAGGACTACTTGAAAGAGAAGTACAGCTGTGGAAGACACAATGGAGTGGCGGTAGAGATCAAATTATCTCCTCCTTCTGCCCTTGACGAAGAACTTCGTGGTTTTGATCAGCACTGTTACCCCGCACTTCTTCACATTATTGCAAAACTCGTACCAACCACTTCCCGTGAGTAAAGACACGGTAGAGAGGAGCTGTGTATACGGCGTCTATGTATTTTAGGAGTACTGCGCAGGGGTGTAGCTACAGTACATACACACCAGTGTGCATTATACATTCCAAACATAGGATTTGCACCCGTTAATAAAATTATAACTAGAGAAAAATAATATTTCTCTTCTTTTTTATTTGAGATAAGCTGGAAAGGGGAAAAGGATATCTGGCTATGAAGGAAGAAAAGTACTTAATGAAAAGGCAAATATATCTGGCCCATCCTTACCTTTATGAACTCTCAGTCCTCCTCCACCTAAACCAATGACTCCGGCTTCTGATGTTGTGTTTACTCAAACGGCGCTCTTATACTCCACTATAGTGACCACAGCTACTGTACCGATGAAAGAAGTTTTTATTTGAATGCATTTAATGAAAACCTACCCTAAGTCAACGATACACAGATTATCTACATTAGTACACTGGTGTTTGTTAGCATTGACTATTCTTACAATCGTATATAATTTTATTATTAACGCGCGATCTTCACAATGGCCCCGACGTCTTCAGTTAGCATTTATTTATCCATACTATAATGACTATCTCTGGTTTAACCCTATCCTACCCGGGGGGGGGGGCCGAATCGGCCCGCGCTCTTTTGTTTTTACTGGCGTTTTTTAAATCAAAGACGCAGCA
>JAUYWV010129435.1:0-11208 GCA_032274565.1 Nematoplana nigrocapitula
CACACATATTCAACTGCCGCACTCACCCAACCACACTCACAACCTCCGACCTCTGGACCAACCCGGTCCAAGTTTCTGAATTCCTCACGAGCCAGGGGGGGGAGGACCTACTACTCTAGTAGGTCCGGGGGCAACAAACAACAAACAACATGTACCATCAAATTATTATATATGATTTCCAGAATATACTACTAGTAGTATGCAGATAAATAATAACACCAAATACTATATATGGAGTTTTTAAATAAATTATTTTAGTGCAGTTAGTCAGTTAAGTAAGATAGCACAAATTAAGCTACTATAGTTGAGATAATGGTGCTTTACCATTATTTGTTCATAGCTAATGCTGCAGCAGCTAACAAACATTCCCTTCCAGACTGAAATATTGTTTTTAAACCATACTATTATTTGTCATTCTCCTACTTTCCTTGCTACCTTGAATCAGTGAATTCTTGAAATGATCTCCATATATAATGTGATTTGTAGTAACTTATTTTCCATCGAGCTGATATTCTTACAAAATGTAAAACTTATACCAACTTTCTCCACAAACCCATTGGTTTCTTTTGTCTTTCTAGTTCACCCTCAGAAGTCTTCTGTACCATATTTCAATGGTTGTTCCTGGTACAGACAGTTTGCTGTGCATTTTGAGAAATTTGTGGTGTTGCTCACTGCCTCTAAAGGCCATGAGTTGACTAGGTGGAACATAATTAAACTGTGCTGCAGTTTGCAAAATAGAAATACAATTTGTCTGGGCGGCACAAATTTTGTTGTAGTGTACTTGACAAATCAGTTTAGAAACTATTCCAATCGAGCTTCTGTACAGGTTTGGTGTAGTATCTTGGAAATGAACTGGGAATTTTATAGAATTATTAAAGAAGTCCTTGAATTAGTTATTCCTCAGGGTTCCTACAGCTGTGGAAAACCCAGAAGTCATGGAATTTAAACATTTCCCAATATTTTCAAGAAGGTCATGTAAATTTTTCATGGTATCCTAATTCATAAATATTAAATCCAAATCTTTCAGATTAATTTGACTTTTGGATGACCCGATCTGGTATAATAAGCAATGCTTCCAGTTGTTTTTTTCTCAACATGAGGTGATAAATTGTTGAGAAGTGGCATCCCATGGTGTTTGCAACCTTTTTGGGTTCATCTCGAGTCTCAAAATGGCAGCCTGGTTGTTATTTCATGCATACCTTCCACTTTGCCTTAGATGATGTCTTTTTCTAGGCCGTCATGTCTCATTCTCAATCTTAATTTCCTGCTTTCTATTAATTACTGATCAGCATTTTCTGAGTTGATTTAAGAGAGAAATGTATCTGTTCATTCATTTGAACTCAAGTCAATGTTTAATATAAACACAGTTTTGGATAAAGTTCCTCAATTTGATATAAATTTATACTGACTTCGATAACTTACGTGAAAATATGGTGTAACACTTTCAAATTATAATGAAACATTAAACAAAACTCTTTTGACAGAGTAATATCATCAAATCTGGTGAGATAATTTCACACAATTTAGTTGGCCTGCATATATTCACTGAATTTATGATGTATTTTTATGTTCATATCTCATGAGAACACATTTCACTTATTCAGTGTTCTCTTACTTTAGACTAATTGTTACTTTTATTGTGTTCTTACTTCAAGTCTAATTTATTGCTAGATAAACTTTGAAAAGAATAAAATGGATGTGTTATTTAGTTGTACTGCATCAAAGCTTGGTGGTATGATCACATTGGCTACACAACGTGTCTCCCATTGTAGAGTGTTTCTGAAAGTTGTATATCATAAGTGCATATAGTTGTCCTGTTGTCGCTTCCAGATTTCGATAGGATGAACCAATTGCGTTCCATTTTCGCAATTCCCGTCCGCCATCAAAGCTCCTTGAAAGTCCCTCTGGAAGTGGCAGAAGGGAAATACTATGGCGTCGTGCCCAACACCACCCGTTATAAGAAACTAATGGAAAAACAAAAATATTTGTTGGTCAGTTGAGCTTTTCTATTTTTTTTAAGATTTTGTCTCGCAATGTACAGTATGTAGAAAATAATTTGTAAAAAAATTGAAAAGTGCCGCTCTTCTTAGTATCAAGAATATCTCTAGTTTGGGTCTGCATCGAATGTCCTCAGATACCAAAGGATGGTGCCCCTTCAGATGTCACTGGGGAACTTGCAAAACTGGGGACCTTATGGCTTCGATTGAGTAATGACTAGTCGTCCAGTTACAAACTGTCTTTCACGCTTTTATTGGGGTTTGATTTTGTTATTTTAGTGGAACATTTGACAGAACTGAGGTAATAATCTTTGTAACAGAGAATCCGTTGATCCCACGTAACTAAGTCTTTTACTTAGCCGTCGACATTGCCATCATTATGGCTTGGTAGGCTGAGCTCTAAGCACGTGTGGATACCCATGCTCCTGTAATAAGGCATATTCGTGGACTCAAAGCCTGCATTAAGAGTGGGTTACAGGGTAGTATAAAACAGTATAAAAATTAAAGTTACTGGATGGTTATTTCTTCGCGCTCTTTGTGTGTGTAGTAATTGTTATTTAATTGATGAGATTAATTTTAATTTTCTTTCCTTTTCTAATCTAGGGTATCCTAGATAGACCTAAATCCAAATTAGCTCTTCCTCCTCAAAAGATAGCTCTTCCTTTCGTTCCTATTCTTAATACTCCTTCTAACCTTCAACTAGCGCGTTCTTTTATTTGTCCTATTGCTTTTAAATATCCCAATAGTCTTAAATTAAATTTCGTTTCTAACGCTCCCCAAAAGTATTGTTCGAGTGGTGTTTATTTAGATTCCTTGTGAGGACTGTGATATATTTTATATTGGTGAGACGGGTCGCATCATTCCCGCTCGTATTAAGTAGCATAGGTATACTGTACATTCTTTAAATTTTAATCTTGCTATAAATTTCGATGATTCGTCCTTATTATTTCATCGTAAAGATTTTCAAATTTGACGTGTCATGGAATCTACTTTTATTAAACACTTCCCGAACAGTTTAGTTAATCTAAGTTCTGCTTAATCGATACCAGTTTCCCGCTGGAGCTACGCGTGCAAGTGTTGTTATGCATAAAGCACAACGCGCCTCAAGTTAAGTATGCAGCGTGTTTTTGGCGTACGTTCAACCGCTGGGAGCCTGCTGGAGCAGCACCGTAGTCTTGCTTACAGTGAGCGGGAAAATCAATAGATCAACTTGGCCAAGTGTGCTTTCAGCTTTAAGACAGCTAGCCAGCCTCTGTGTGAGTGAGTGAGTGAATCAAGTCGGACTGGCTTGCTCGCGCTCTCTCTCTCTCTCTGTCAGCAAACTGTCCAATCAGGCGACGTGTTCTGAAGTTACGCGATCCATGAATCACTTGCTTAATGTTGTATACAGAGAGAACAGAGTCAGACTTTATTTCAGGGAGCACTCAAGTCAACAGAGAGCTCAGAGCTATACTGCCCCTATATCTAGTAAGCTTAAGCGTGGGCTGCTCCTATTGGCTGAGATGTCCCATCGATACACATACACACAACACCTACCACCAGCTCACACTAGTGGCGATGAGGAGAGTGGCGTCTGCGTGAAGTGCGACGTTGGTAACCGCTAAAAGTTTGGTGTAAATTTACGTTTGTATTTTAGTTTGTTTATAACATTTGCCTTTATTAAGCGTTCCTTATGTACTAAATGTTTCTCATGTTTGTATAGGTACACTAATTGTAGTGAAACATGTTTAAAAGAACAATAAGATAAGTTAAAATTACTTTTACATAGTTTTCTATTATATTTAACTATTAGGCAAAATAAATTTAAAAAAAATACATTATCAGACAAAAGTGTCCCCTGCGAACGCCATCATTTATTACCAATTACACATGCGGCTTAAAATCATGTAGTATGTTGACGTTAGTCATTTTTATTCCTGGCAAACTTTAAATAATTAAAAAATATTATTATACGAATAGAAGCGCTATTAACAACAAATATTTTATGCAGTGAATGAACATATTTAAAGTCAAATAATACTTAGCAAAAGGTCAGTGTCAAGCACTTAGCGGATGGCAGAAACAATACTACAGCTTCTTCCAGTCAAATATCTGACGGGTACACATCACTTATATAGGCAAAATCAATGCACTCATAGGACATTTTAATGCATACATTGCATAATGGAATACACTCATTTGATAACCGATTTAATGTTTGAATGTATAAAACGAATAATTCAATACTGTATTTGAATATAAACATGCACATATTGAATATTAGGCGTAGAGGATGCAGATAAGGAAAAATAATTATACAAATAATAATTTTCGTTTCTTAGGCGTAGGAAAGAATCATGCCAATGTGATATTTTCTCTCACACACACACTTTCATTTGAATGAGTTCGATTGTATCTAGTCAGATCGCTTGAGGTGCAAAACGATTTACCACACTGATCGCACATATATGGTCTTTCATTTGTATGAGTTCGCTTGTGGCTAGTGAGATTGCTTGATTGGCCAAATGTTTTTCCGCACTGAACGCACATATATGGTCTTTAATTTGTATGAGTTCGCTTGTGTCTAGTGAGATGGCTTGATTGGTGAAATGATTTACCGCACTGATCGCACATATATGGTCTTTCATTTGTATGAGTTCGCTTGTGTCTAGTGAGATAGCTTGATTGGCTAAATGTTTTACTGCACTGATCGCACATATATGGCCTTTCATTTGTATGAGTTCGCTTGTGGCTAGTGAGATTGCTTGATTCGCTAAATGTTTTACCGCACTGATCGCACTTATATGGTCTTTCATTTGTATGAGTTCGCTTGTGGCTAATAAGACTACTTGATCGGCTAAATGTTTTACCACACTGTTCGCAGATATATGGTCTATTATTTGTATGCGTTCGCTCGTGTCTAGTGAGATCGCCTGAATGGCCAAATGTTTTACCGCACTGATCGCACATATATGGTCTTTCATTTGTATGAGTTCGCTTGTGTCTAGTGAGATCGCTTGATTGGCTAAATGTTTTACCGCACTGATCGCACATATATGGCCTTTCATTTGTATGAGTTCGCTTGTGGCTAGTGAGATGGCTTGATTCGCTAAATGTTTTACCACACTGATCGCACATATATGGTCTTTCATTTGTATGAGTTCGCTTGTGGCTAGTGAGACTGCTTGATTGGCCAAATGTTTTACCGCACTGATCACACATATATGGTCTTTCATTTGTATGAGTTCGCTTGTGTCTAGTGAGATGGGTTGATCTGTTAAATGTTTTACCGCACTGATCACACATATATGGTCTTTCATTTGTATGCGTTAGTTTGTGGATAGTGAAACTGCTATTATGGCCAAATGTTTTGCTACACTGATCAAAAACATATGGCATGTTATCTTTGCTAGTTCCTGACTGCTTCTCTAATTCAGACGACTTCTCAAATAGTTCCACACTATCTTCACTTAATGATGACTTTTTATCGGTGTATGTGATCAAGGATAGTCGAAGGTCGGAGGAGCTCGTGGATTTATTCATTTCATTGCAACATAACCCAGAAACCTGGGATTCTAAAGAATTCACTTCCATCTCACAGAAAGCATTAGCTGGCGGCGATGAATTATTTCTGTAAAGTAAAAACAAAAAAAATACGTTAGTATGGTATGAAGCTATTTTATCAAACTAAGCAGAAATCAATAAAATCTATGGCAGAACTGAAAAAGTAGATTAGGCTTCATAGCGTGTCTGTAATCGCCATACAATTTGCGAAAGTGCATAGAAAAAATTAACTTTTTCCCACAACTTCATCGATTTCAAGAAATCCTTCGATCGTGTGTGGCCTGCACAAAGAAAGCACGACGCAGACAGCAACTGCTATTGCGAATCTGTATATATAATCAGAAAGTTCAGTGCTGTTGGATAAGATCGACTGTGGGTACTTCAAGAGTAGTGTTGGCATTCGACAAGGATGTGAACAAGGAATTATGGGAAAGGCACTAAATGGATTCAATGGACTCGTTAGAATAAATGGAATACCAATCAATAAAGTGAGTTTCGTCGACGACTTCGATTTGCTGGCAGGAAGTGCAAAGGAATAGGAGTTGACTAAAAGACTTGATGATGCCGCCCAATGTTTTGGCATGGTAATCAGCGTAGAAGAAACAAACTTCTAGTGACAGCTAAACCAAAATTAAGGATTAAAGAAGCTATTGAAGTCGAAGGGTCATAACTCGAACAAATGAAAGCCTTCAAGTACTTGGGGTACACAATGCCACGGATAAGAAAATCAACTAGGAATTGTAGAATAGGATAGGTATGTCAACAACACATAGCTAGCAAGAAATACTATTTATTGAGAGGAATACAAACATGCAAGGAATACTTTAAGTAAATAGAGTAAAGAGCACGATTTGTGTAGTTCTGAGTAACGGGTGGGTTTGACAAATTGTGCAAATACCATTTTTAATTATAACGAGTGACATTGTTTCTGGAACCCATCATTAACTGCATACTTGTACATCTTTCATTGAATTTACTTATAGTAATATGTTATTATTATTATCTGCGTCCACTTGTGCTCCTTTTACATTATAATGGCATGAAATGTTTACTATGAATTCTAAATTTTGGCCAAAATGGGAATAGCCCAAATACATTTTTCGATAGTCTATGAAAATATTATTTTAGAAGCAAAAAAGTGCAATTCTGAAAAGGATTTATATCAATATACTAGCAGAGGGTACTTGCGTTGCTGGGCAATAGAATACTCCGGTCTCCCAATTTTGTTTTATGCAATTTTCTGTGGTAGGCTCCTACTGGCCGAAACGGCCATACAAAGGTATCATTCCTATATTATTACTGTAGCGTCAAGGATTTACTTTTCCTAGAGTAGGTTGCCCTCTCGCCATTGGCTGAGTTTTTTTTAAATATGTCTATCAATAGACTGTAGCCATTTGCCTACTTTTAGTGCATAGAACTGTAGTAACCTGTGCGGTTATAACTTCGAGGACGATCTACTCCCGCCGTTTACCCGCGCTTCATAGGAATGTCTTTACTATATGTATTTCTGTTCCCGGGTCATTTAAGCCGTTTAGGGGAGTATTGGCCAGGACTCGTAGCTTGAGTGGCCGACCTAGGGTGACCACAGAGGTCGGATGTGACCTAGGACGGTCTCCCATTTTTGGGGTGCCCTGCAACTTTTGTTCTTTGAAATTTTATGTGGGAGGCTTCCTACTGCCCGAAACAGCCATTTCACACGTTTTTAGCCTCCTTGACCTCGACACCAACCTCGGAGGTCGACCTCGCCCCCTTATGTTACCCACAGGGTTGAGGGGTCACCCACGCAAAATTTCGGGTCGCTGGCATCAACGGTCCGGCCGCCCACCCGGAACACACATACATAGACAACTTGACAAATATATACAAGATTGGAAAATATTCAATATTAACTTTGAGCATGCTTATATATAGTTTATTTTATTCGTATCTGGGTATAAAGTCAACTGGTGTTCCTATGTCGCTGTTTTTCACTCTATGAAGTGTAGTTCTATCAAAATAACTATATTTAATGTCCTATAGTTTTCGTATAATACCAAATAGTGCCATATACGCCAACACCCAAGCTCAGATTTTAAATTTATGATGAGATTAGTACGAAATGCCGCATAAAATATGCATATAAAATATATTGACAAAATGAAAGCGCCTCCTATTTTGAATATACGTTCAATACCAAAATCATAATTTATCGCACAGCCTTTTTTTATTTTTCAGTCTGTGCTACAACGATGAACTATGTTCCTTCATTTCCAGATTTTGGTTTACTGCTTAATTGTTTTGATCTATAATAGTACATGTTTCTGTTGGTCTATGTGGCTGGACAAAATGTGTCATAAAATAGCATGATTGTTTTTCAAATGATTCCCAGTACTGTCCAGGCGAGTTAGCGACTGAGATCACCATGTGACACCGTCACATATTCAGTCGTGTTAAAAGTTTGTAAGAAACAATATTATCAATAGCACACAACCACACATGTAGACTGGTATAGCTGCTTAAATTTCAATGTTCAAAAAGCAAATAAACAAAGCCTTTTCTAAGTTGACAACGAGGCAAAATCGCCGAAAGTAAAAACAACACTACACTCAAGTGCGTCATCAGAAAACTAATCACGCCTTTCAGACTTGGTTGATCAACCCTGCTCGACTATATAAAGGGAAGGGTAAAAAATCAATGTGAACTACTGCCTGTCACACCACGCTTTTTTCTTGAAACTTCCGGGCCAATAATTGTGTAGAAGAATTACTCATATCCGTGCCCGCAAAGCTGCCTTTTCCCTCTTTTGACACACCAGACAGCAACGCCATTGAAGATAGCTCTCACCAAGGCAACCAGCGATCAATATGAGGCGTTTGACGCTGTTTCTTTGGTCAGTGTCGTTCACGTGTGAAATTTAGCTAAGCTATACATCATGCAACGATTGGACCACGAGGGTACAGTATGTTATATAAACACAGAAAAAGAAATGACCAAAATACAAGCCGTTTCTGTACAGATATAAAAATATTCTGGCAGATTAAACAGTAGAAATCGATTAGATCTGCATAGAATACACCTCTGAAGCACATTGATAAAATAATCTTAGTCAATGGATTTACTGCATTTGTAAATACAAATGCTTTTTCCCTAGGAGAGGGGCTGGCTGTGGATCCAAAACTTTCCGGCGGCCCAACTCTAGTACACGACTAGTTTCGTCCTGATTGGAATGCATCAGGACGGTGTATGCAAGGGAAGGCGAATTTTAAAATTTGTTTTTATTTTTTATAGAAGAATCAAATTTGTTGTTCACGTAAAAGCACACAGGACTGAACAATCATTGTCGCATTTTTTCTTGTTTCTATCAAAACAATTGCTATATAAAAAAATATCAACCGAGAAAACCTAATTTATTTCCTTATAATCAATGAAATCACACAACGCCAAGGCAGTACTTGTAATCACTTGAAAACAATCATGCGATTTTTGACATTTTGTACAGACACACAGACCAACAGAAACATCTACACATATGCATGTAGATCAACACAATCGATTAGTACACCAAAGTCCACGGAAAGCAAGGAACACTGATCGTCGTGACAGTATAGGTCAAACAAAATTCATTTAGAAAGTTTTGTCAGTACCGTTTATATGGCTTTTTATGTGGGATTTTAGAATGAAAAGAGATTATTATTCAACTGGTCGGTGTCTGTGTGTTTGTGCAAATTCTCAGAAAATTCGGTCCAGTAGTTTTGGATGAGTATCAAAACGAACATACATAGTTATATTGCTAGCAAACAATCAGACACAATATGAATTCAAACATCCCCGTCTTTCAAATGCTGATATGCGACTTCGTCACACATTTCCATTTAGCAGACTGGTATCAAAAACGAAAGCGAAAGAGAAATAAGCAAACAGCTTTTAAACAAATTGAAAACTATCGTAATAATTATTTTCTCGATTTTTGAAAATTAAAACTTTTGAGTACGAAGCGAATTTCATGAACAAGGGAAAGGGAGCTCAGCGACCGAGTTCAAAAATAGATCCAAGTACTGAAATGTACTTTTTAAATCGTGAACGTAATTTTAGTTTCTCCATGCCTTGAAAAGATCAGAATCCAAGAACCATTATCACTCCTGGTATCAAGCTAATATTACGTATCTGGATGCGCAAAAGAATGTCAATATCGATTGACAATACTCAAATTTGCGAAGACGTTTGCTATGCGGTATGGAATAATTCGAATGTAGATAATATCTCTACGCATACTGACTCAATGCTGAAGCGAACTGCAAGCGAAATTTTGCGAGATATTAACCCAGTTAAAAGCATCACTAGGTACAAAGATGCGTGGAATAAATTTACTATCTATTCTCACTGTGGCGAACTGCAACCAACAGAGGAGCATTTTCTTCAATATTTCGACTATCTTCACAGTGTAAAAAAGTTTGCATCAAGTACGACTTGGTCAATATACTCAATGCTGAATAGTAAATTTCAAGCATTGTATGTCCAAAACTCTAAAAAATACCCTAGATTGCAGATGTTATTAAAATCATTTAAAGCTGGATATAAGAGGAAGACAGCCAAAGTATTCAGCAAAGAAGATGTATAAAGATTTCTCTAGCCGCTCCAGATGACGGCGAATTTGTACGTATGAAGGCTGCAGTCGTATTTTTCTTTTGGGGAGTTCTACGTTGTACGTTGTGCCGATCTAATGGATATCAATTGCAATGACATTGATCTCAACAATACAACAGGTATGTGGGTCCGATACCGTGTTTCCAAGCAAAGGGGAGAAGAAGTTTGCAACAAGTAAGTTCAATGTCCCGCTTGAATACAGCAAATACCTCGAGAAATATGACCACGAATTGGATCGGTGCAATGCTTCCGAAGGACGCGTGATGTAAACGTTCAGCTCAACAAAAGACGGACAGGGATATTATACAAAGCAGCCAATGGGCATCCACATGTTATGTAAAATAAAGGTGAAAATGGCGGAGTTCCTCCAATTATCCAATCCAGAAAGATACACTGGCCATTCGATGAGGCGATCTTCTGCCAATGTCCTGGCAGAGGCTGGAGCACCAACATCCATGTTGCAAAAGCATTTCAATTGGAGGAGTGAAGGCACTGCTATGAAATACATAGAAAACACGACATCATCGAAACTTCTTCTTTCGAAGACCTTCAAAATGAGCTCTGAAGAAATAAGTCATGGGAATGAGGAAATTCGTGTGAAAATGGAAACTTCCTCAAAGATCCTTAATCTCAGTAATTGTCAAAATATTGTTATCAATTTGTGAGCACTTTGTTATATTACAGAATTCTGCTTATTTATCGAAATTAATGTTTCATAACTGTTTGTTTCGATTATTTGCTTTATACTATTATGTTATGTATAGTCAATTTTTAATAAATACTCCATGCACTGAAAAGTCTTCTCCATGCACTGGAAAGTCTTCTCCATGCACTGAAAAGTATTCTCCATGCACTGAAAAGTATTCTCCATGTACTTGAAAAGTATTCTCCATGTGTAACAAATGAGAAACTTCTCTTTGCCCCACTCTTGGCGCAGGTTGTAACTTTCGTTGCTTGTTTCTGTTTCGCCGCCACGAATGGGGGAACGATTGAAACAATTATCTACACTCAGGCTCGGTGGTTATCTAAATGCTCTCCGGCGGGA
>JAUYWV010129446.1:0-11208 GCA_032274565.1 Nematoplana nigrocapitula
GGGGGGTGAGTCATGATATGAAACGTGGCTGTATCTTACTACTAACGTAGCATGCCTCCCCCCCCGAGTTTATAAATGACTGGTCAATTAACTAAAACAAAAAGGTTATTCTACAAAATAATAAGCCAAATATTTAAAAACAATCTCGACAGACTTTTTCAACATCATTTTTTTAAACGTTTCGATTGGAAGAAGAACTCGGTTGATCAAAAATGTTAATAAAGAGTCAAAGATTTGTACGTTTTGTAAGGAGCATGCGTAAAGAATTTGATCCCGCCCAATTCTGCATAGCCTCATGTTTTCTTCTTGTTCGGGAGTTCGGTGCCTTATAAAAAAACTGAAAGAGTTAGTTTGCGCTAGACTATACTTTATAGCATTCCTTTCTGTCAGCACGTCGTCGAGTTAGTCGCATCGATAGAGAGACGAAGTATTTGGTATCGTGAATGCACCGAACAGTTTGTCGATTTTGTTTGTCGTTGACATGTCCTGAAAAGTGCGGCTGATCTCCATGGTCACACTGTCCATCCAAAATCTAACGTCATGTGTCAGAATCTTTCATTTCCTTTCAAGTGTTGCAGAACCTTTCTGAAAACTCAATATTCCTCATGACTAACTACGAGGACGGATGATATTGGATAAGGAGGTCTACGCTTGTATTAGAGAAATTATATTGTCAACATGCCACCATTCGTTGAAATGGAATCAATTGGCTCGAATAGTGATGTTTATTCAGCTGCAATCCTGCAACGATTTTACCGTGAGAATGTGTACTCGATCAAGAAAACGTAGATTGTAATAAAACACACACACTCAATGTATGATAGCAATTCACAGATATAAGGGTTCATATTCGAATTGCACTCTTATAGTTTGCATTACGAATCCTATCCAAACTTTGCTCGGAGTGTCATCGTCCTATTTTGGAAAGGGTACTGACAGGGTTGGTGAAGTTTTCACTATAGAGATAGAAGTCTATAGCTGCACCTTTTAACATCCAATTTGTGATAGCTTCTAGGCAAAATCCTGTGCTCATATTAGCCATATACGTAATCACATTCCATTCATTAATAAATTCACACCTGGGTGGTTTAACATTCTGGCAGCAAAGCCAAAGAAGTCAGCGTTTTGCAAAGGTTCTCTGTCGAAAGTACCTGCTAAAATACTCATGTTATTGTATATGATTTAATGTGATATACATATTCCTAAATTTCTATTTACAGTACAGGATATCTGGGGTGCCAGCTAGATAGAAGTTTTTTCTCCTCTGGTACCCCTAGCCATACCAGGGGCTTTGTTTAGGCTGGATAAAAATTTAAAAAAAAACAATAACTTGTATTTATATTTGTTCGGTTCAGGTTAATAAAATTATCCTGTTCAATTTTTGTTTCCCTATTTTAAGGGGCGTTTCCTATGTTTGTTTAATTTGTAAAGTCTTTGTTATTATTTTGTTGTTGTTCTATAGTTATATTTTTTCAGCCTTTTGGGTTTATTTCGTCCAAAACATCTGTTAATTGTTTTTTATATGAAGGTTACTTGTTTATAGTTATTCCGTTAGCCTGACCGAACAAAAATCCCCTTTTCATTTATATTGTTAACATATTACTGTATTTGTTTAATTAAGCCCGGGTGGCAAATAAAAATTTATAATTATGTTTTGATTTAAAATTCCCACTCTTAATGAATTCATTATTCTTATTCTAAATACTCTGAAACAGTATCACTAAAGTTTGCTCTACAATAGAAAAATAAAGTACTCAAACGAAACTTCTACTGATCATTGATGAAAACCTAGCAGTAAGATATTTTTATTGCGATCATTTATATGTCCGCCTATATCCGGAAAAGTTTGGTTTAAAAGTTGTTTTGAAAATTTCCAAAAATTTTGACTACGTTTTTGCTCCAGTCAAAAACATCAGCTGATAGTTTAACCATTAGGAAGGAATTTACAAACATACAGTACAGTATGTTCTATTGGCCAAAGTTTTCAGCTCACCAAGATGAATAAAAAAAGTTTTGGTGGGGAGAGCGTAGGACCTTCGGTCTAAACTATAGAGAATTTAAGACTGATTGTTTTGCCGCTTGAACTCCTATCCGGTAAAGTCTCGTTTAAATGTTATTTGAAAATTTCGAAACCTTTGATTTGAAGAGGTTCAAGAAGCACTACTCTTGACTTTTCTGTAGGACAATTAATTAACTACCATGATGCACTGACAGCGAAAAATGTTTCACTGATTTGAGGAAGTTCACAAACATCATGTATGCGTGTAGTAGTGCGGCGCTCTTTTGTAGGGATCAGTACATTCTCCCCTTTCCGAGGGGGCACCCAGGACTTTGTCTATAGGGGAGGGCACATTTTGATTTGAAGGCGCCAAATCTTTATAAAAACAATCAATTTTTAATATCTGGAATAAAATACTATATATTTGAAAAGTTCAAAATGAAATTGATTTAACATATTCATACTACTATGTTAGTATACAATGTGGATTTTTATTTAGTTTTTGTTCAGGACCAATAACCATGAAAACGGTCTGCTGGTGGATAACTTGTCGAACATGCCATTTCTGAAATTAAGTTCCTCATTATGCATAGTAGTAAATTTTTTTAAATAAAAAACAAATACAATTCTATTTCAAAGCAGAAAAATGCGCCATTTTATTAAGGGAGGGACACGCCCCCAGTGTGCCCCCCGTGGGTGCGCCTCTGCAAAATGCCGAATTACATGTTTATATTATGTGAAAAAACAGAAAGACAGATAACCAGAGAGATAGATAGACAGACAGAGAGACATCTATAAATGGGCAGAACTTGATGTCGCCTCATCCGCCTGCAGCGCTGGAACAACTGAAGTGTTTCATCATTATTAACGTATCTACTGTAAGTATATATAGCAGCACTCCATACCTACTTCTCTACACACAACACACAAGAGATCTTGCAAAAGGTGGAACAGGTGAAGAGCCGTCCTGCCCTTCAATACCGGATGTCAAGCTGGGGTATTCATTGTGTGCAGTGTGCACGCACAGCTGGAGTGTGCACGCCTGTCTGTCTGTCTACATATACGTAAAATTGTGCTGTGTGTGTGTGCGCGCGTGCGTGCGTATGTGCAGCGTACTGATTAAACGATGGAAGCCAATCACTCAGCACGACTACCTGCCGCTGCCGATGACACACTCAAATAGTACTGGCCCCTCCGGGAATTGTATGCATATATATAAAAGTCCGTGAACGGCCAACAGTGATGCTTCTGCGTATGCGTGAACATCGGTATTGATTCTCGGCGTCAATTTGAATCCCTCGCACTACTCCGATCGTAACACCTCCGCCACGATCCCCACCGCGGCATCACCGCTATTCGGCGTACAGCTGCTTGTTTGCTATAATCACGGCGTCCTAGTGCGATATTAATATAGAGGACATATTTTAATATATATATATATATATGTAACATGTCTCTATCAATCGATGAACGAATGGAAATTTATCGGCCAGTTGCGTCCCCAGTCAGCTCCTGTTCCAGTCCGCCGCCTCCCATTCTCGATGCGATGGTGAAGATTGAAGAACCTCTGGACCTCACAACGCCGCCGAAGAAAAAGTGGAGAAAACAGTACAGTAAGTGCCAGCAACTATTATTATGATACACTTGATTGGAAAATCTCCCCGTGGTTTATAGGTATACTTTTAGTGTGCGTCTGTTTGTTTGAGTGCCCGCTGAGATCATGCGCTACGGTTGATCGGTTTAAACTATTTGTAAAATGGATTTAACGAGGGCTAACAAAACACTTACAAATATTTATCAATTAATATTTAAACCAATTGTTATGGAAAATAACCTATCGATTCGGACAACAGTTTGAAGACTGTGCGCAACTTAGGCAAAGTGTTTTCCTGCATTTGTCTGTCTCTAGTTTTACTTTATGCCAGTAAATCAGCAGCGTTCCGTGTTTCCTCATTTTTCGCTTAAAATACACAAAGCGTTCCCATGTGTTACCAGGTCGACAGGAGGCTATATGTAAAACTGACCGTGGGAACAGTGATTTTAGGTATCCATTCGTTAATTAATTAACACATTATATTAATTAACCGTCCATCCATAATTTCAAATAAAAAAGTGTGGAAGGTATGTAAACGAATGTATTGACAATTTTTCAAACGTATATTTCTTGAAAAATCTGATAGTTGTGAAAATGTCCATATGACTGGATTCTATATATGGGATTCTTTCACGTTGTACTCAGTATAGTGAATTTTAATTTGCTTATTACTAATTAAAGTACAAGTATAGTATCTACAATAGAGTACATAATACACATAATTCAACTCGAAGTAAATTAACAACTACAGTTAAATTCTCGATATATTTTTATCTTACATATAGTGTATAAAAATTAGTTTGTTCTTTTTAGATATTAGTAATCCATAAAAATACTAGTGTACGAATAGACTACTTTTTAAATTTCTGTCTATATGAAATCAATATTTTAAGAGTAGGAAATAGAATATATTTTGCGTTAAAATGTATGTGCATTATATCCAGTAAACGGAACGATTAATTCATTCCAATAGAATACCGTAGAGTACCATAGGCCTGCACAAATTACCTTTGCCCATCGCAATGTATCCAACAAGAATGGCGCCACCCTTCACTTTTCATTATATTCTTTTAAAAACAACTTTATAGAAAAATGTATAATTCCTTTATCGTATTCAATTCTTTTAGCCTATTAATATACTGAAATATCAACAGAAATAGTACTATTTAATTATTTATAATTTTCTATTTAAAAAAAGTTACCGGATAAAAACCTAGCAACCACCTTGGAAACGAACCTCTCTGTATTATGTACTCTATGGTATATACAATATAAAGCCAACTTCTTTGTTAGACAACTTTAAAAAATGAAAGATTTTATTTTTAAAATTCAAATGCGTCAATACGGATACCGATTTTTTTCAACATTCATCAATGGAAACAATTCTTTCATGGTTATTATAATAGCGCTTCGTAAGCTGTCTGAACCCTATATACAGTATATGACGTATGTTTGTATTTTCTATGTTGATGGTCTGTTATGTAATGACAGACTGACTCACAGGGACCCCTATTGAAAGGGTGGATTCTAGGGGCTTCCGAGATTTTTGGATCTCAAGAGAGATATTTTATCTGAAACCAACGTTTTTCAAAGATATTCAGAAAAAAAAGAATTTTATACTGTCACCCTCCCTACATTGAGTGGAAAATTTCGACAGGTCGAGAGGGCATTTGAAAAAGGTTGGGGACCCATGAAACGGAGAAGGGACCCTTTCAGCTGAAAGGATGCTGGACCCGGGAGTTGCGGAGAAACCCTCTTGCTGAAAGGTTTTGGACTGCAGGAGTTGGGGAGCGAACTTGTTTAGCTGATATAGGTTGAAAGCCCCTGGAGTTGGGTAGAAAAGCCATTTTGGTGAAATGCTTTTAACGCGTTTTCTGATTTGGCTTGGGTGGATGCATTCTTATATGGGCGACCCTTTTCCAAGTTTTCTAGGTAGAAATTGTGGAACTGACTAAAATGGATTATAGTGATCTGCATGACTGCATTCAATCTTTTATTCACATCAACTGAGCTTAATTAGTGATAATTTATTAAATATTTAAATTAGTGCTAATTCAATATTATTCATTATTTTCGCTTTGAAACAGTGAATGTTTTTAAATAATAGAGTAGAGAGCAGCGAATATCGAAAACATTTATTTCCATAAGCGAACGTTTTCGACAACAACGGTTGTCGTCATCAGGCAAGTAATCTATTTTTTTATTGGTAAAGACTCTCTCCTGTTAGCTATAACAGACTTGATCGTGTGTTCAAGGCTTTGATTGTTGATATTTCTGTTCATTTTAGCACGTTTTTGTTAAATCTTATTTTTCTCTCAAATATGTTACTAAATTTGGTTTGAAAAGTGGTGTCGTTGCAAATTCTCTTGCCAGATTGATTCTGGTATTTCCTACATTGGAAAACAAAACGCCACTTGTACAAACGGATTCAGAAGCATTCTAAAGGCAATTAGGCTATTTTTTCTCATTTGGCTTCATCTAATAATTGTAATTTAAAAAATTCTTTGGTATTCATTGCTTCTGTCAGAACGATTTTCAACTTAAATTTAAAGAAGCCCTTCACATGAGGTCTAAACAGCCTGCTCCTAACTCTAAAATGTATAGATCCGATAGCCAGTTTTTGTTAAAGTTTTTTTTTACTCGCTTCCTTTGTTGTATATCTTCCTGTTTGTGTTTCAGTGCATCCAATACGTATTTGTGTCACTTTTTGATAACTTGCCCAATGAAGACAACCTTTGTTGTCGAAAACGTTTTCTTATGGAAATAGATGTTTCCGATATTTGCCTGCTTTCTACTCTGGTATTCTTCATTTTCATTGGCCATTTTGAAACCTATAAACCTTCCTATATATAATGATTTTATTTTATTTTTTCAGTAGAAACTTGTACTGTACTGTAAACAGGACCGTAACTTGCGAAGAGTGTCTGGGTGGGTGGGGCGTATCAAGTATTTGATTGGGTCCTTCCCTTATTTTTTCTATTTTACTTTTTATTTCGTAAACATAGTATGTTTTTATTTTTTACTTTATGGGTAATATGAAGTCTCTACAATAAGTGCACCTTATTTTCTTGTGTTTTTATGTATTTTGGTTTGAAATGAATGTGTGTGAAGTCTCACGAGAGCTAATGACCTTGAGATAGATAGTAGTTTATCGTAACATAATGGTTTACCACATTAATTGAAGAATGCAGAAAAACACTTGGTTCCTATATATAGTATATATTCAAAATTTTAATGAATCTATGAATTGAAGTTCACCATAATTACCGCTGAATACGTATTTTTTTCATCTTGTGTGCATAACGCAATGGAATGATGAGAAGTCAAGTTTGAACGATCATGAGACTCGTTCTTTGGTAACTCCGAAAGCATTCATAAACTAAGTGTTCCTTCCATGGCTTTGATTGGGGAAGTGAAAGCGTTAAACCGTCAGAGCTATTCATATAGCCAGCGAGAGTCATCTATGAAGTGGCGCATAAGCGCTCAAGACAATTTGAGCGCTGACCTCACGTTGCAGGTGTATTTTCATAATTCTGTGGTGCTGATTTAGGAAGTTATATCATATTCCCCATTTCTTCAGCATCTGTTTTGCGGCATTGATTGTCAAAATAGAAAATACAACGCAAAATACAGAATTTTCCGTGAGAAACAACTAAAGAAATTTTTGCGGTGCTCAGCTTCCTGCAGCCCCTCTGGAGGCTTTGGGTATGGCCCTGACTGAAAACGAGAAACAATCGAACACTTTGTTAACGTGTATACAGTATATTATACCAAGTGGCAATGCACACGAACAGGAACTTAGAGTGATTTATTAAGGTTATCGCGCAGCCATAGTGTGTTCTATACGAAGTTAGCGTGCCGTCTACCTGGTGCCACATGTGCAACCTCTACGACTTTGTTCGTGTGCTGTGTCAGTTTCTGACATGACTAAGGCTTTCTTATCGCCTGTAGTGCACATCATTCTACTGAGATTAGTATAACAGTAAAAGTAAGATTGGTTGACTGATGGTTATAAAGTCGCGGAGTTACGTCCTTATTAATTCAAGTACTTTTATATTGTTAACTATATATAGACAGATCAATTATATTTTGGCGTAGGTGTTGAGTTTCTAGAAATTTAATAATTTAAGTACCACTTCTTCTTCTTCCGTTGTTTGCCTTTACTGGCGTCTGATCAACCCAGTCTGTATGGGACAACGCACCATTGTAATCTGGTCTTCTCTGCGCTAAATTGTAATACTATTGTAAAGTCTAACATTTGAGTCATCTAGACTTGCCCAGCTGCAGTAAAAAATAAACAGATCCAGGAAGAGGCGATTTGACTATTTCACTAATGGATCACTTCCAGAAAACGCTGAATTTAAAAACAATCTAAAATTTGGAAAGACAGATTAATTTTAAAAATAATGGCTGAAAATAAATATAACTCTTGGTTGGAAGCAACAACAAGTGGTGTTAGACAAGGCTGTATTCCTCCCAAACATTGTTTAATCTCTCCTTTGAGAAGATAATGGAGGACGCACTTAAGTGTTTCGTATGGAAAAATCAATGTGAACAATTTAAGATTTGCTTACCTGAAATCAAGTAATCCTATAAGAGGGAACAAAAAAAAACAGCGGAAAAGAGAGACATCTCGGCAATATGGCGTGGAAAACAGTACGGAGAAATAAAAAATCATTAATCAGTGATATTTATTGAATTAAAAAAATTAAAGTCTCCGTTGAAGAAAACATCTTTGGACAAGTAGGAAGCTTGAAGTACCTGGAATCAACAGGAAGAATTAAACTATATATAGCTAAACCAGCACCTTTTCGTCAAATTGGCCAAGCTTTGCAATTCGAGAAGTGTTTGAATTATTTACAAAGACTTTAGTTAGTTCAGATCTCGGTTAATTCCATGCTTTTCTATGGATATGACAGCTGGACCCTATAGACAATAGACAAAGGAGGGTGCCCTACAAAAAACCGTAAATTTCAGATAGAAATAAATAATACTTGTTTATTAAATATAGTTATACAAATTATAAAACAAACACAGAGAGACTGTAACAAAATCGTTGAAATATACAAAATTGGTCAGATATATTCAAAATGTATAGTTCCTCAGCTACACCACACTTATCTAAGTGCCGGAACCAGGTGGAAGTGGGATTTTGATTGACGTCAATTGAAATGGATCCCTAGACCCCAGGCTTCACTGAGCACGTTCTTCAGATACGTCAGATTATTAATTTCTTTAAGTTTGGACTGCTTGTCCCAAAGTAACAGACTCAAAACAGTCAACATTCAGGATACCGCAGCATAGCAAAGAAGAGAGGGCAGGTTAGTCTTTTTGGACAAGGAAATCATCTGGTTTTATTTCTGCTTTCAATAATGCAGCTCTAAAAATTCTCTCATTCAAAGAAAAATAGGCCTCGTCGAAAAACCAGACAGATTTTCATTTGTCATCTTTTGGAAACCTCTTTAATAGTGCACTTGCTTTCAAACACCGAGTTTCTTGATGTGCAGGAGTTAAAATTTGATATTTTACCTTAGGATTTCTTCAGAATGTCGCACACTATTGTTCCCGTTCGATAAATCCAGTTTTCGTGATGTTGATCTCTGACTAAAATGGCCTCCCACAGATGAGTTCATCGCTGGAACAGCAAGATCAATCACAGATCTTCTGGTAGGCGAACCAAATGCTTTGATAATGTACCAGAACCATACTTGCATTTCTTTGCAGATTCATACAGCCCTCTTTTTTCGGTTTTGATTAATACTGCGGTCGAATTTCACCGCTTTTATTTTATCCTCACGCTGAGTGCTCAGTCTTGTAAATTATATGGTTATCTCGCATTGAACAGCGCCGAACTGCACCATATCTTTTAAAAATCACTCAACTTCTGCATAATCTCGATGTCAAACAGCAAGTAACCAATCAGTGTTAAATATTACACGAAAACCGGATGATGATTATTCAAATAAATAAAATTGTGAACATTTCAGAACAACTTTGTATTAATATTCAACGCTTTTGTTACAGCCTGCATTTGTTTCATGGGTGTAGTCTCACTTCACCAGCAGTTCCATTTGGCCAGCATTCTCACTTGGCCAGCAAAATTCCCACTTCGCCAGCAAACTATCTCACTTGGCCAGCATATCACTTCACTAGCATTCCCATATAGCCAGCAAAGAGTGTCACTTCGCCAGCAGCCTTTGTTTCACTATCGTTTCACACTCACCCCCCACTCACCTATACTAAACAGAGTATAAAACATTGTATCAACTTGGTCAGGAAGACAAACAGTCAATTCGCCATATCGGCTTGCTGATACAATCGACATAATCAAAGGACAAAGTGAATAATAGAATAAAGTGATTTGCTGGCCAAGTGAGATAGTTTGCTGGCGAAGTGGGAATTTTGCTGGCCAAGTGGGAATGCTGGCAAAATGAACCCGCTGGCTAAGTGATATGCTGGTGAAGTGAGACTACACCTCAAACCCAACCGTGGCCATCTTTTAAATCTAAATTTGACCTCACCCAGTGAGAGAGAGGAGAGAGTGCGAGAGCGAGAGAGAGGGGGGAGGGAGAGGGGGGAGGGAGAGGGGGAGGGAGAGGGGAGGGAGAGGGGGAGGGAGAGGAGAGAGAAAGACTAAAGCTGAAAGTGAAAAAGAGCAGGAAGAAGGGAGGGGTGGGGAAAACAAAAGAGCGAAGGAAGAGGGAGAGGAGAGAAATAAGGGTGATAGGGGGAGGGGAGAGATGGGGAAGAGAGAAAGAGAGGAGATACAGCGGATGAAGAGAGACGAAAGATATATATATATATATAAAGAGGGAGGGTGAGAGGAGAGGGGGAGATGAGAGGGGGAAAAAGGGAGCTGAGAGTGGAGAAAGCGAGCTGAGGAATACAGGGATGAGAGGCCAGTCATCAGGTCGTGAGGTCGTGAAAAATGTTATTCTTCACTGCCCTTCTCACTCTGCTCATCGCCTTGCCCTCTTCGGTGACAACCCCTCCCGCGCTATCCTTGCAGACGTTATCCACTGTCGTTCCTCAAGGGGATCTGGATACTGACGCGTCCACCAGACCGGGAATGAGAGAGACAGACAGACAGATAGGAGAGGGAGGGGAGAAATAGAAGGGGAAGAGAGACGAGAGAGAGAGAGGAGAGAAAGAGTGGGCGGGGAGAGAGAGGGAAGAGAGACGAGAAAGAGGGGGGAGGGGAGGGACAGTGAGAGACGACGACTAAGTGGCACTTCCTAGGGGTAGGGCACGCCGGAAAAACTGGTTGTGAGGGGCAGGGAAGGCCGAAGGCGGGGAGGGGGAAGATGAATTTCAGGCAGGCCGGTCAATGCAGACGGACAGTCAAACTCACCGGCATCGGCTCTGTACACTTGGTCGTCCTCCTGCTGAGTCACCCTGGCCAATCCGAAATCAGCGACCTTGACCGAGTTGTCGCCGTCTACAAGAATGTTGGCCGCGCGGAGATCGCGATGCACAAAATTCATCGACTCGAGGTAGGCCATCCCCTCAGCGATCTAGTGATGGAAACGGGACGGTGTTAATCCAAACATAAAATATAAAAAATTGCCAACCGGTATCGGAAATAATGAGTGAGGTCACAATCGGGCTTAAGAAA
>JAUYWV010129457.1:0-11208 GCA_032274565.1 Nematoplana nigrocapitula
TCTCTCTCCCTCTCTCTCTCCCTCTCTCTCTCCCTCTCTCCCTCCCTCCCTCTTTCCTTCCCTCTCTCACTTTCAATCTTTCCGTCTACCCTCTTCCGCCGTTTCTCTCCTCTCACCTTTACCCTCACCCCAGTGCTAGCCTAGACGCAAACCGGTGGTGCTGGAGTAGGGAAGCAACTCAGATCGGACGGTGCACTCACCAGAGCGAGCAGGTAAACGCTTGTCTCCAGCACCCCAGTCCGCACACTGGCATGAAGCTGCTGGTCCAGGTCCTCCTGCTTCGTAGATCGAGGCCGCTTAAAGAAGGCGAGGAAGAGGTACTTCTCCCGAATGAAGTCCGTTTTGGTCGGGTGAACTGGGTCGCGCGGCCCGGGTTTCCTCGAGGAGTGCGCGGTCGTAAAGCCTTTCCCCCCCTGGCCCGCGCCACCCGGCTCGAGCAGGATGTGCTCCCAGTACTTGTTGGCCCCGGCCCCGGACAGGTGTCGCACCATAGCCAGCTGGGAGACACGCCAGCGTGATTTGCTCAAGTGTTTCACCTAGGAGGTAAGGGAAGGGTAAGTTTTTTATTTGCCACTAGGGCTGAAAGTAATATAAAAATTCTACAGTACTTACAAACAATGACAAATGTACAATAACAGACAGAGTAAACTAACTAATCAAATACCTTTTACATAAAAAACATTAAAGAAAAAACTTAAAGTAACTAGCTTGTATTGTAAGGAATTAAAATTCTAAATCAAACAAAGCCCTTCATGTGTCTAGGGGTGCCAGAGGAGAAACATTTCTATCCAGCTGGCACCCCCAACAACATAATTAATGCACTAAGAAATTTTAATTATTTAAAAGATGAGTTTTTATTTCATTTTTAAATAGGGACTTTTCATCTAAGCTTTTGATTTCTTGTGGCAGGTTATTCCATTTTTTTGTGTCTGAATACTAATTTTCCCCCCTATTTCTAGGTTAAATCTTGCAGTAGAAAAGTTAGCTCTATTTCTCAAATGTACTTTTGAATTATTATTATTAGAGTTGTACTTTTTGTGATTTTCTCTTCGGGATCTTGGCATATTATTCAGTTATTTTAGATATGTAAAACTGCTTACTAAAGATAGATTTATTTATTTTTAGGATTTTCTTATTTTTAAACAGGTCCTCTGAACTTTCATTTTTCTTTTAGAGAGTAAAATTTTAACCATTTTTTCTGGGTATTTTGTATAGCTTTTATGCTTGTATCTGTAGCTTTTGTGTAAATTTCCACTGCATATTGAAAGTGAGGTTTTATACAGCTGTGATATAGTAATACTTTATTTTTTTCATTAAGTTTGTTTCTAATCCTGTATAGTTTTGGTACCAGTAGACACATTTTTATTTTGTTAATATCTTCAGTCCATTTTAGATCCCTGCCTATTGTATATCCTATATATTTATAGTCGTCTACCTTCTCTAAATCATTACTTTCTAGTTCAAGTGTTTCTTTTATACAAATGTCTTTCATTTTTTTGTATTACTGAATACAATGTATTGTGTCTGTGCTCTGTTTATTAACAATTTGTGAGCTTCAAACCACATGTTTAATTGGGACAGTTCTAAATCCGCTATTTTAAACAGTTCTGAAATGTTTTTGTGAAAAATTGTCAGGCTAGTGTCATCTGCAAATAAGGTGAGTTTACAAGTCACTGATGGCAGCAACAGAATCACTTATACTTTTGCAGGATGTCTGCAGACGTTCGCAGGTCATCCAACATCTTGAAGCAAGTCAACTTACCTGACTAATATGTCTACCGAGTTGACGATGCACCGAACTGCAGTCATCACAAAGCAGCACTCCTCGATTCACAGACGCCCAGTGTGGATTGGGTGCATCGCAGTCCGCGCACACATCAGCCCCACCTGCCATGCCCTGCAACACACACACACATACTTGTAAGTTACTATTAAACAGGTAGACCATGATGTTAACCTTCTGGTCAGGAGAGATTTTTGTGACTTTTCAGTGATTTTGTAATATATGTAATATTTTCTGTAATAGTTTAGAACATTTTTACTGGTATAAAATTATTTCCTCTTTTCTGAAGACATTTCTTCCTCAAAAACTTCCAGCTACAGCTAAAGCCATCTTTTTGCTCTTACATTTCCTGGAGTGCTTCAGACCATCGACAGGGTTCATAGTATTTGTCAGGACTATTTTATTTTCCCTGACAATATTCCAATTTCGCTGACATTTTCCTGACAATTTACTACCAATTTTGCTGACATTTTTTTAACTTTTTCTATTTTTTGGTTGCAGCTACTAAAAATAACCAGTATGGCAAGAAGCTAGAATTCCTATATCTTTACTATATAGCTATTTAATAATACTTTGATATTACTATATATATATTGTATGGCAGCTAAAAACGAATCAACTAGAACCGTGTAGGAGATAGAGCTCTACAATTAGGTAAAAGTTATTGTGTTGTAGGTCAAGTAATAAAAAGTTATATCGAATTTACTACTTCATAATACTAATAACCCTAAGTACTCTATGCTCGCTATCCATATCTCTGGTTGTGTTACTAAATCAGCTACAATGCGATCAGTCAGATTAATTAGTACGGCAAAAATTTAAAAATTGAAGTGCAACTAGGGAAATCCATAAAATGTATATAGTGATTAATCTAGCTACTCCTAAGTTCTAACCAATCACTGAGAGTATTCGGGGACAACCAAGAAAAGCAGATAACATAAAATAATAATAACTATAATTTAAAAAATTATATTTTTTTAAAAGAGAAAATTCAAGATTTTTAAACCCAAACCTAATATGTACATTTAATGCATAAATATCTAAAATAAAAAATATACTCTTATAAAACAGAGAACATTTTTGTGCTACCAAAAATGTAGCTGTCAAAAAAATTTCACTGACACAATCTCAAGTTCCCCGACATTTCCTGACACCTTCTGATTTCCCTGACTGCTATGAACCCTGATTGATGCTTTCCCTCTTCAAGTTTCTGGTCAATAGTTTAAGGCACTTTCAAATCACCCAAGGCAGCTCTGTGCACATTTCTTGTGGATGTACACAACTCGTTATTGACTTTACACACAATTGGGTCTGAATCAATGTTCCATCAAGTGGTCTGGGATGACACTATGCAATAATGGATGACTTTCATATTTTCAACATCTGATTAGGTTTTTGTTGTAGCTGAAGCCATGCTCCACCATGGCTGCTTGGCCATGATTGAGGCACAACAAGATTGAAAAAGAAGTTTTGCAGCTCTAGTCAGCCTGGTGGTAACTGGTATATCTCACAGAAAACTCTATCCAAGTGGTGATCCTGTTGGCAGAACTTGGCACGTGTCAAATACACAGGCAAATAATCCACTGCAGTCATAATTGCTATACTTTGCAAGAGTAATTATTAGAGAAAAAATAGCATACAAAATATTTTTGTAATGAAGCTATGGAATTTCAAGATTTTCTAGTGATTTATCAAGAAATATTTTCCTGTAACTTTCAATGATTGTTTTAAGTCACTGGATACCCTATATACTGTAGTACAAATGCTCCAAAATTAATCTTTCTTAGATGGTAATACATTTAACTTTAAAATTTGTCAACATGGAAGTCCCATTTCTTCCTATTGGTCTCCTTTGTAATTGGTATTAGGATTATCTCAAAGGTAGGGTCTATTCTTCCATAAAAGGTTTAATAATGATGCATTGATCAATATGAAAATCTGTGAAAATATCAGACAACAAACACAATCATCATTTCCTGCTACATATTTTCTCAAATGGGTGAACTGCCCATGGATTCTATCAAGTAGTCCACTCTTGGACAATTAACTGAGATACTGGGGAAACATTGCATAATTATGATTAAAACGCTCCTCTCATTTGTATGGTGGCCTGTGATCAGACCTGGGGTAATATCTTAGAATATGAACTGAATTGTCAAAGCAGTAAGTTAGTGGTGCTTGTCTGAATATTCCACGAGTGATTACATATCGGATTTTTCAACTAAAAGATACTAAATATAATTTCACTCTTCCATAAATATTTAAACATGGTCAGAGAAGGAGCTATTTCTCCTTTACCTATCCTTATTACAAAATGAGACACACTGCAAAAATTATACTGGAAAGGACTTTAGCTGGTCTATTCTCCTAATTTCTTTCTGTATAACTTTTAAGCAAAAACTAGTATTTATATGAATGATTAATGTTTGTAAGAGTTATTAACATTTTGTATCTCCCCTATTTATCATATATTATAACTTTCTTTTAAGAATATTAAAATTGATTTCCATTAAGAAATATAAAATAATTACTAAAAATTAATCATATTAAATATCAATTAACATTAATAAACTTACTATAAATCTCTAATAATAGGAAATATATAGCAATATAGTGAGTAAACTCATAATTGACTTCAGAAAAAGTTTAATATTTATCTACTAGCATTTAAAAATTTTTTGAATTAGGCTTTTTCTTAAGCCTGGCTGGCCTTACTCTTTGAAATAATTTATATAAATTTGTTAGCTATGACAATAAAATTATCAATAATTATATACTACTTGTAAAATGTTTAATCTATATAAATGAAATGCAGTGGATACAGTTCCAGTTACCGGAATCCTGTATTGCAATGTTAAAGTTCCGGACCTACTGTTTCCATATGCATACGTGCATTATCAACTGATTTAAGTGTATGTAATAGCACAAACTTTCATTTCCACCATGGTCTAGTGGTTAGAATTCTTGGCTTTTACCTATGCTGCCTAGTTTCAACTCCAGGCCTGGTAAAAAAATTTAATCTTTAAAAGTCTATGTTAATAAATTTAACTGAACCAAAACTGAACCTCAATTTAATATTAATTATGAATTTGATATCATTTAATTTTCAGCAGAAATGTTTATTTTATTTAATTTATACTGACTGTTACGTAAAATAAATAAAGTTTTCTGTATATCAGGCATGGGAACGCCTGATAAAAAAAAGCCGGAAGTCGATACAGAGGGCCCTCCATGGCTACGCGAGCAGAGTATCCTATAGATTCATTGCCAATGCGATGATATTTAAAAAAAATTTAAGACCCAGAATGCAGGAAAAGGCCCCCCCCCTATCCCCTATTATTTTTTCAATGGATTTGTGTCTTCCCCAGGAGTCACTTCTTAGACTTGAAAAAACTGGAAATCCAGAAATTTCCGGGAGATTCCCATCCCTGGTATATTACTGAAATTAATTATGAGTAGTATATAATGAATATTTAGTGTATAATGTGATATAGGTCTGGTCTTGCTCACTGCACATGGGTAATGCCGTGATGGCAGGTCCATAGCTTTAACCTCGCAATATAGGATTCTAGAGACCAGAACTACATCCATTGCCTAAATAAAAATATAATTGTTTGTTTGTTCAAAATCTTAAATCTTTGAAAGTTCTTTACCAAATGCTTTAAAATTTTGATAAATAGCATTTTCAAATATGCATGTGTTTTTATATCAGTGGGAAATGATCGGGTTAGAGAGTGATGATAATCAGTGGGAAAACGATAGCAGCAATATCATATTCATAGTTAAGGTCCCAAACTCAATTTTTTTTTAATTTAATAAATAAATCAGATATAATCAAAATACATTTTATTTATTTATTTAATACAATTAGAATGTGAAATAAAAGTTAAATGGATATTGTTCACTTATAGTGATAATCTTCTGGAAGGCCTAGCTATCATGGCTCATAGTCATGCCATGCATCTTCTGCGTTTATCCTGTGAAAGATTTTGGTCTTATCTACCTCGACTAACTTGAATTAAAGAATGACAGGATCAAGATGACCAAGTAGAGCTAGGTTGTTAGCAACCTACATGGAGTAGATTTCATAGATAAAGTTACTTTAGTCAATATTGTATATTTGTAGTTGTAGCTGACTTCTTGAAAGATCATTTTGAGGTCAGTATCCTATATCCTGGCTCCAGAAGTACAGTATATGAAGTCCAAAACCTGAGAGAAAAATGTGCCTTTATAAAAGAAATTACCCCTGATGAAACATCTTCACAAAGTTACAACTTACAATCCCTATATAGTTTATACAATTTACAAACAATATATGTTTAAATTTTAATAAAAAATATTAAATAAATAACAATTATTTAAATATAAAATTTGAGCTTGGGACTGTAAACTACGATATCGCTAAGGATTGCATTCACATAGAGAGTGACAATCAGCGGGAAAAGGATTGGGATATAGTGATAATTAGTGGGAAAAGGATCGTGATAGAGAGTGACAATCAAGGGGAAAAGGATCGGATTCGGGATAGAGAGTGACATTAATCAGCGGGAGAAGGATAGAGAGTGACAATCAACAGGAAAAAGACCACGTTAGAAAGTGACAATCAGGGGAAAAAGGATCGGAATAGTGACAATCAAGTGGAAAAGGATAGTGAAAATCAGAGGGAAAAGGATCAGGATAGCGAGTGACAATCAGCGAGAAAAGGATTGGGATAGAGAGTGAAAATCAGCAGAAAAAGTAAACAGGGGAGTGCAAAGTGATAATATCTAAAAAGCCTATCAATTTTCTAATATTGAATTCTATACTGCTTACAATAAATGAAGAATATACTCCTAGGCTTAATTATAGCCTTCAATAACGAAACATTTTAAATGAACCGGCAGCATATTTAAAGCATAATCCAATCCAGTCCAATTGAGCCTTCTGCCTTGCTGGCTTTGCCCTACAGGTAATTTTTGACCACTCGAAATCTAGCTAGAATAACAACCCAAACACTAAATACTACAACATATAGCTATATCACAGACCATCCACACTCAACCGCAATGGTCTAAAACACCCATCCACCAGGCCACCAGTAGGATTACCTGGAAATTTATAATTTATAGGTCCCTGGTAAGGTCATGTCACCCCAGTGCCATAGGCAGGACTAAAATTTGGTGGGTGCAAAGTCGATTCAAAGGGGTGCAGTCAAAAATAAAACAAACAATTAATATGCGTATTTTAGGGAATTTCATGAATCTCAATTGTACCCTACCCCTGTACTAAAGCAAATGGAGTATATATACGTAAAAACTTCTGTAGCTCATAAAAACGAAGGAGTACAAGTAGATATGTGTTATTTATTGAAAACGGTAAACCAATAATTCGGATAGCAAAAGTAAAGCAAATTATATATAGTCTACTCTAAAACAGTTGCAAACGGCGCTATATTGGTGGATAAAATTAAAACGGCACATCACACTTTGTTTTCCTTCATCTGTACTACAAATCTGCTCCAGCAAAGTTTTCACGAAAGCGATCAGAATTAGATGCCTGAGGCTATCGAGTTCTGTTGACCGCCGGAGAAATGTGAGGACGTTGTTGAGGGTGGAGAACACTCTCCATGATTCGCGCTGCTGGGGGCAGGGGGCGGGGCGCAGCCAAAGACTTTTATTATAACATTTAAGGTGCAAGTAAATAACGAAAAGTAGCATCAAAATTCTCCGTGAAATTGCTTTCTGCCCACCAGCGTAAGACGCAAGCGACTGCAACGTAAATGGCGCATGCTGATTGGCTACTGACAGCAGCGATGAAATTACTCTGTCAGGCGTGAATTTTCAATGGGCGCGTTCCGTCTAGCTGTAGCTATGGTCAGATGTAGTCTTTGGTCGGAACACGCATTGAGCGACATACTTTTATGATTTTTTACTGAGGTCCGCGAAAAGGTCTTGTTGTTCTATCTTGGAGCAGGCGGCTCGGAGGAAACAGAGGCGGATATAAGGCATGGATCATGGGCAGGGCAAAGTCTGCGATGAATTGGATAACAAGGATCATTGATTTCAGTGTCTTTATGGAAGCTGAGAGGGAAGCGCTAAGCGCAGATGCGTCTTTAAAGTCTATCGGAAAGTAGCGAGTCATCATCTTCCAACCCAGTCTGGGTAGAGTAAAGGAGTACAGAACGGAACCCAGCAGCGCAAGACACACGAACAACAATATTAATTCATTTCATTTTTAGTCGAAAACTTTCTCACTCCGCCTTCCTCCATGCGCATGTTAACTTCTCTTCTCTTTTAGGTTAGGCCTTTGCATTCAACCGTGGTCTGCGGCTTCCCAAAGTTGAGTTGCTTCAGATATGTAGATATTTATAGGCGCAATGTCTAGTGACAAAAAAGGTGTACAGACATTTAGCAAAACTAATGTGTCCAGACGCAATTTTCGTTCATTGTAGATGACACATTTTAATTAAAAACTAGTCACAGTGAATTCTGCTGCTTCGAAAGAGGGCGTCATAATAAATGAAAAGAACTTAGAAACTCAGTTAGTTTCTGAAAGGTTTGGCTCTATGTAAAGGGATTCGGGCAATGGTTTTCCATCAAGTCAAACTATTCGGGAAATTCAAATGTTGCCAAAATCCTTCAAACAATTGGCTGTATTCTCTCTTTCCACTTTTGAATGCATTTTAACGCAACAACAGCACACTGAATCTTCAAAGAAACCATGGGAAATGTAGAAATGTAGATACTCGCCAGATGTGAATACAAAGCACACGCGTAGATACACTGAGATTTCCACATGTATTACAGTACATTTGGGGTGGGATGAAGAAAATTTCGAGTCGTGTAGAAACAGAGAATGTAGTACACTATTAGGTGCCGTGGTATCCTCATTTACGTCATACCTCTAGACCGGCTGCCGTCTGCATCACATGACTCTGGTTTTTCAGTGAGAAAGAGAGACAGACAGAGAGAGAGGCCAGATAAATCTTTTGTCGTCAGGCAGGTTATGTTTGCCTACGATCAACTTATAAATGAATCCCTAACATTTTCTAATTCGCATATAAACTGTCGTGTGACATGGTGACACGCAAGAGTTAGTTCGTATGTGATCCCGGTGCGTGTATGGTATTCATTTATGAAATGAACTCTTGGAGAAATCTGAGGGGATAAGTGCTCTCAACAGCGCCAAGCTCCAGAGTGTTTGTTAATTTAGATCAGGTTATCAATACGAATGTATCAAGAAGGCATTAGTATGGTCTACAGTCCTAATATAATTTGAAAATGGTATATTAGTAGATTTATAGAGGAAATGTAACCGACTAATATTTAATTTAATTTAATTTCAGCCGTTAAAATACAAAAAATAATGTATTGCTCATATTATTTCAGGGAACAAATGCAAATTCCCCTTTGTATACCAAGGGGTGGAGTACAACTATTGTGCAAAGAGCACATCCAACTACCTTTGGTGCTCTGAAGATGCTGTCTATAACGGGAACTGGTATTACTGTGAAGAAAAATCCGGTACGTCATAGCTTTCTCAAAATTTCTTTCTATCGTGAATAATTTTAACTAGTCAGTATTGTGTTCAGTTGAAGGAACATTTATAATTTTCTATACCCCTATCATGTTTTAAACAATCCTTTTATTATACTTGCGAATTAAAAATCGCTAAAAGAAGTTGTATAAAAGTTGGAACCTGCGTAACTAAACAGTCTCGTGTGTGATATTTAATCAATAATAATAAATCACCAATTGCAAAGTCAGCACGAACGGGAAAAGGAAAGCGCACGACAAACCTTTACAAAATGACATCTGTCCAGTTGTACTGCACAATGACTCTGCCGGAACTAAGGAAGCTCTAGGGAAGAGTCTTTTCTATAGGGCTGGTCTCAAAGGTCTACAGTGTAAATATAAATAAATTAAACTGTATACATTATTATTTCCTCGCAGGCTTCGTATCTAAAAATGGATTTTTATCAAACACTTTTCAAGAGTATGTAACGTAATTTATTGGGACAGTGTGAACCTATTGTACAAACAACCTAGCTAAATAACAGAAATTCCATCCTGCGAGTCGTTGATCTAAAATTATATATTACACTGTACAGTTGAATGGGTGAATTGGGCGCAGTCTTAATTGCGTTGGCGTTTTGTGTTTTGAACTGAGTAATTCAGTTAACGTAAGAATTTAATACACCTAAATGTCAAATGCTGGTAATGTGAAACGGAAACTGCTGCACATGAACGAAATTAGCTTTGCTGTGAATTCAGTCAAAATAAATAGATTCGATTGTTTGCCTAATCTGAAACAAAATGGCCTACAACAAAGGACCACGATACAATTGACACTATACAGCATTCTAAATCATTAAGTTTCTATTGTACAATTATGATAATTCATTTAGTACATAAGTTGCGTTGAAGTAAAAATTATTCGCACAAAAAAATAATATTGTAAACAAAGTATTGCTATATATAGCTACCCACAGATTATGACAAGTCGTAGAGACTGACGCTGCTAGCATATATAGGACAAATTCATTGATCAAGAATGATTATATAATTTAGAAGTGATAGATTATTCAATAATTTCTATACCGAAGCGATTTAAATGTCAGTGTGCGTTAAGATGAAATATGATTATAGCTAAGTGTATATTGTTTCTGTTTTTAGTCAAAGTTGACGAAAAGAAGGATGACTTTGCAGAAATCTATGAAAAGCTAGAAAAGCACGAAAAACTTCTCGAAGCTCTGTCAAAAAAGCGTAAGTTACCACAGAAAACATGCTTCTTCATTTTCTATGTGTCGGTCCAAAGACACGTTTTATATAAAGGCGAGTATGATAAACACACAGCATGTCAAAACTATTATAATTAAGTATATTTAGAAGTATGTAAAAACAAAACAGTAATAACTGATACGAAGTAAATACAAAGTGAAATTATAGAAGCAAATATATACTAAAATTAAAAGAATATATATGTCCAATTTGCATACGATTGATTTAAAACACTTTCTAAAAATGCGGGTTATAAAACATATTTGCGTGCATTGTATACGACGTCCATATAATATTTCTATATCACATTCACGTCGGATATTGTTCAATAATTCATTTAGAGATTTTGGACGATTCTGCTATAAACAACGTACTTTGGTTGACCCTGTAGGAAAGGTCCGAAGCTATAAAAGATACGGTGACATTAATGACCACTCTATAACAAAACAAACTCACACCTACTCTGGTCCACAATCAAACAACTCGACAACAAAGGACAACAATCATACAAAAACACATCCCTTCAAAATACACCTTCAAAAACAACAAAACACACCATATAGACAAGGCCATTGCACGCCACATCAACGCAGAACTCATCAACTTCCAAAAACCAACACCCAATCCAGACGCACGCAAAACAAAGCGGAAAACACAAAACCTCAT
>JAUYWV010129468.1:0-11208 GCA_032274565.1 Nematoplana nigrocapitula
TTTTATCTCACTAGAACACTCAAATCTCCTCTATTCTTACATACTCAATAATATCAATCGTTGGAAAAAGAACATATGCACACTCGTGACGTCGCAGAAATTTTTCACCACTCGTGATTCACGTCACACTCGGCCTTCGGCCTCGTGAGACAGTAAAACACTCGTGGCGAAAACTTCTGCTGGTCACTCGATGGCATAATGTACTAAAACGGTTTAACTCTCCATACTCGTAGTTCACCTGCTTATCTAACTTAATTTAAAGTTACACTGCTTACCAGCGAGAGGGAAGTGAATGATTCCCGCAGAACGTGTTTTCCCATAACGCTTCATATAAAAGTTATGCTGTTATTTTCAGTCACGGATGTGTACTCTCGTGCACGGTAGGTTTGACAGAGCGTGACTCTTGTACACAGGTAGACAATGGTGTAACTAACAATAACATGTTTCCTCTCGTTTCTTTAACATGTTTCAAAGAGAAACTTGATTCATCTCAGTACAAAGATCTATCCTGCCTCCTAGCATTTATCAAAGGATCCTTAACTCTATCTGTCTATGTGTATGAAGGAACCGTTTTCTTCAAAGTCAGTTTGAATCAGGCAATCAATAATATTGAATTAGTAAAGGAAGAAATCGATTATTTCTAAGACTTGCTTTAAAACTGATTAGAATTGCAAGAGTGGGTGTGGCAGTTTTTATTGTTATTTTGGAAAAGAAATACAAATTTAATTAACACCCGGATTCCTAAACTTGGTATGGACAATTGAAGTATCCGGATGGGGTGGGAACGACGAGGACGCTTCATTGCACTTACCGCTCCTTTTTTAATTATAAGTCATTAACTTAATATTAAGAATCATAATTTTATGTTGCGTTTCTATGATGACATAAATACACATAATTTCATTTGGTTGATAATAGTGAACATTTAAATAACAATCAATATACTTCTCCTTTTTCACGTGAATTTGTCAATGATCGATAACCGATCGAATTCAGATATTTTAGTGATACACAGATTTTAGTCAGTTTAATCTCTCTATCTCTGTATCTAAAGTGTGAGCCATACTTGTGAACTTTTTATGACGATATTTAAGTGTGAAGTGTATTTGTTTATTTTCAATAGCGTTGCCGGTGTGGACAGTGAGTGTGCATAGCATTGTGCTTCCAAATTTTACAGCAGCTCAAACTTGCTTTGACAATTCTGATTGAACAGTTAAATGTAAATGTCAGCTGAGGCACATCGTTCATTTTCTGGCGTCCAAGCAAGTACAACTGCCAACTTCACTGTAGATCGTACTGTGTAGTTGGTCCAAGCGTAGCACACCTTCTTCAAAACGCGCATAACTCTCTAACTGTAAATCAGCCGCATCCATTGTCATCACCGGATGTGCTACTCTGAATTGAGAGTGGGTTTCTCACGATTGTGGGGTACTTCAAAGTGAACTAGCCGGCAGGAAGTTGTAAAACTTTATCGGTATTTGGAGTCGGAGAAACCGAAGTCGTTTTAGGGCGGCCAGATTAATGGTTTCGCCAGACGTCTTCGGTGAGAATCATATCACTTTTGACTGTAATCAGTCTCCACCTCGGTCCATGTGGCAGTTGTATCAGAAGAAATATGGGTGCAAGTATAAAGCGGCAAAGACAAATGGATACGCGGCGGTTAGGTATATTTCTCAATGTTTGACGTTATATTTCATGACAGTGCGGTTTAGATCAGCTGTAAGCAGCCTTAAAACAATCAGATTTGAAATTGTAGTTTAAAAATAATATAACCACAGTATTTGTAAATTTATTTCATAATACGTGAATTGAAATCACCAATAAGAAATCTATATGATTAAGCCTTATAAAAATTCGTTATTGCAGTACAGGCGCGAGATAATCAGCTACAGTTCATATAGATATACGCATGCAGTTGTATGTTGAAGTGTTTTTAGAATGCCGATTTCAATGGTGATAAAAATATCGAGAAGAAAATATTCTTTGAGGAATTGGTCAGTATGGAACCTATAATCACTTCGGAAGATTTAGATGCGAGGATGGCTGAACATTTCAGAGATTCGTCATCATCGTGCACGGCACCCATCTATGAAGATGCTTGGCCGCCGCCGCCGCCAGTCGCGCCTTTCACACGAGCTCTCCATCCAGCACGATCTATTGCACTCCCTGCTGTCAGTTCCACTGTGCGGTCACCCAGCCAGCTCTTCACATTAGCGTAATATTGGGTTTTGGGGCGGCGTCTACGCTTTCTTCCTAGAGGGTTGTTCAGCAGCATCTGCTTGGCTAGCTGTTGCTCGGGACGGCGACAGATGTGCCCGAAGTATATTAGCTTCCGCCACTTGACAGCAGTCAGCAGTCCTCGTTTGACGCTCAACGATATCGAGAATGTTCTGATTTGAACGCCTCTCAGTCCAGCTCACTCTCAGCATTCTCCTATAGGAGTACATCTCGAAAATTACAGACCATTAATAACAGAGAGCTTCGTAGGCAATAATCTGGATCATATTATTCGATGGCATCTTATTTTGTCATCCTTCTTACATTATCCTTTGTGTCAAGACACAAAAATTCATTAAACGCTATAAACTATTTCATGCCCTCTAGCTTGCAACATCCGGTTTGCATTATCTTGTTTCTGCTCTTTTACACACCCATGATTATGCGATGAAAGGATTAGTAGGCTCCATGCTGATTAGTTTCTTATAAAATGCTTTTCTATTAATATTTATAGGGAAGGGAGTCAGGCAAGGTTGTATCCTATCACCCTGTCCTTTCAATGCCTATGGGGAATTCATTATTAGATCAGCAGATCTTGATGAACTTGAAGAAGGAATTCGAATCGGAGGTCTTAGAATCAACAATCTGAGGTATTCTGACGATACATCTCTGCTGGCTGAAATCAGAACAGGCCTAGAAACATTGCTGAAAGATGTCAAACGAGCGAGCGAAAAATGCGGATTATACCTCAAGGTGAACAAAACGGAAATCCTGACAACCGAAGATGATGACAAAGAGTTTACACTTGACGGAGTAGGTGTGGAAATGGTGAATGAGATGGTTTTTCTAGGATCAAAATTGACAAAGGACTGCAAGTCAGATTCTGAAATAAGACGCAGACTAGCAATGGGGAGGTCTGCTATGATGAGATTGGAAAAGATTTGGAAGGATCAAAACATCACGAAGGCCACAAAGAAACTCATAGTCAAAACCCTCATTTTCCCTATCGTTGGACAACGTGGATAACGACGAAAGCAGATATAGGAAAAGAATCGACGCCTTCGAACTTTGGGCTTGGCGCAAAATCCTCAGAGTTGCAGGGATTGCAAGAAGAACCAACAAAAGTGTCTTAGAAGAAATTCAACCCTTAACATCTCTCTAGATGGTCAAATGTTAAAGACCCGGCTCAGTTATTTTGGCCATATAATCCGTGGCTAGGGCACTCGAGGTCATAAGGTGTTAGAGGTCTTGGGGAACACCGTTGCAGTCTGGGCACAAGGAGGACTCCGCGCTCCCTCCGATTTCGTTGCGAGTAATTCCGATTTTATGGACTGTTATTATAGCCTGTCCCGCTATATTGTTGAGTGTCTAATGTTTGAAATTCGCAACTAATCTACTATAATTATTAGTTATATAATTGATCGAAATAATTGAAAACCACAAAACTTTGTGTGAAAGAAGTGAGCAATGAATATAGGGCAATGTTATAACATTTATACTCAGGTGGCCAATGTGGAATTGTAAACTATACACAGTATAGCTATTTTAGTATTCAATATAGGAGAAGCACTTCTAAAACGATTTTTCTTTTAGTTTCATCGACATTATTGATTGTTCATAGTGTGTTTGCAGATTTGCTTTTGTATATAACAAATTAATTAATCTTTACTGATTTTACTGCACGATTCTTTTTTTCTTTTTTGGGGGTATAAACTTAATCTCGTATCCAAAGCACCCAATATATATTCAAGCATGTCAGAGGACTGTTTCAAATCAAGGATATTATAAAATCTCAGAGAATTTGATCAGTCAGTTTGAGGATGTTGATCCGCCACTGCGCCTGAAACGTCAGTATCATATCTATACAGTATATATAAAGGTGAAAGTCAGTAAGCCGGAAGAGTTTATCTGAAGTGCGTTGTTGGTGATCAATGAGATCTCGTCAGTGGAGCCGGAGCCTCCTCAGGTACGAGTCCACCGATACGGGAACGCGTCAGCGCCCTTTCTCTCGGAGGAAAGAGAGAAAGACAAAGGGATGAACAAACAAAATAAGGGACAGAGAGAGAGATGAGGAGAGAAATAAGTGGAGATTGAGAGGACATAAAAGAGAGAGAAGATAGTGAGAGAGAAAGATAGGGGCAAGGGAAGAGGGAGAGAGTAAAGAGAGAGGCGAGGGAGAGAGTAAAGAGAGAGGCGAGGGAGAGAGTAAAGAGAGAGAGGCGGGGGATGAGGGAGAGAGTAAAGAGAGAGGCGAGGGAGAGAGTAAAGAGAGAGGCGAGGAACTAGGGAGAGAGTAAAGAGAGAGGCGAGGGACGAGGGAGAGAGCAAAGAGAGAGGCGAGGGAGAGAGTAAAGAGAGAGGCGAGAGTAAAGAGAAGGTATATAAAGGAAAGAAAATAGTACGATAGAGTGCTCTCATATATCTGGACGAGTTCAGCTGATGAGTTCTGGTTGTAATTCTTGATCAAATGAACGAGTCAACGCCCCGACCACTCAGAAGATAGAGAGGAAAATACAAAAGGGAGAAAGAAAAAGGAAACAAAAGGAGAAAGAGAAAAAAGAGAAAATTAGAAGATAGATGGAATAGGGACAAAGAAGAGAGAGCGAGAGATGGTAGACAGAAAAGAGAGAGATGGGGATAAAGATGAGAGTGAGAGGACATAAAATAAAGAGATTAAAGAAATAAAAAGGGAAGAGGGCAGAAAAAATAAGAGAGGGACCTCTCAGATATATACAGTATATGGACGAATTCATCTGAGGAGTTGTTGTTGTAGTTAACCGTGATCTCCTCACGGAGCATGAGGATCGAGCCCCCTCCGCAGATACGAAAACACCGACACGGATTCCTCTGAGAGGCTGGGCAGGAATAGATATATATCTAACTTGGATTATAGTGTCTACAGTATATACATGAACGGATATGCCAAAACCGTATCACCCAGATGAGGCTGTGTGATCATAACGTGCAACGGGGGTGGACAGCACCAGCCCTCACTCAAAAGCGCTACCCAATCTTTCTACATTACAACATTATGGGTCTCAGAATAAGGGTAGTCGCAAATTAACCAGAAGGGCAGAAGCCAGAAGGCCCTCCATACACAGAACACCACACATATGCCCTAAGCCTGTATACCAGCAAGATGTACCGAAGACTCGTGTGTTCGCACAACCACTCAGGGTGATCGCCAGGACACCGTATGCGAAGAGGCACCAGAGGTTACACGATTGTTCACAAGAGAACTCGACGCTCGCGAATGTAACTCCCTTCAAAATATACTGTATTAGTGTATAAATACCAAAGTATCGGGCACGCGTTTGTAGTCTGCTGCGCAGATTGGAATGAAAGTAATTTCTTCGGGGATGACGCTGTATACTGCTCTTGATCATCTCTATAGCATCGCTTGCATGTTCAGAAAAAATATCCCTCTTCCGCTTCCTTGTATTACATCTCGAGTAGTTCTGTATAGTGTGCGAATCCGTCGCATATTATGAAACCGGTGAAATGTAGATGACAGATAGTCTAAAAATCTATGTCGGTGTTGGGCATCTCCATTCTCCACCATGGCCTGCAGGGCTATGTCATACAGTATAATGTACATATAGGCTGATATACGTACAGTATTTTGATAACCCTGTTTCGCTTCGCATGGTCAGAGAGTTGTTTTATGTGGGTGCATGCTAAAATGGGCGATAAAATGTAACATGCATATAATGTGAGAGAATTCAATATCGAGCAATCTGCATCCTGACTGCTGTCACAGAATTGCGGATATATGCCTGTGAGTGCATTGTATTAATAAGGTGCCAACATGGAGTAGTCAGCTCTAATATGCACTGTAATTGTGCTTGCCCGCAGAAAAAAATGGGAGGCAGGCAGGTATTAGTCTCAGGTGTCAGTGGGTGTACCTGCGGTGTGGAGAAGGTGTCTTAGAACGAGTACCCGTGCGATTGGAACCCCACTAATAAGTCATAGCGCTCCGACGTACACAGCGCCCAGCAGACTGCACACAGACAGGGGCAAATTTGGGATGGATCAAGTTACGACGCCTTTGTTCCGAAGCTTGCCTATTACTACACAGCAGGCTAGGTGCTGTGCGTCCAAAAAGAGAAAAATTACAATTTTTATTTGCTGCCCTGGAAAGACAAGTATAGCTGGCCCTATATTATCTATGCATGCATGAAGGCCGGGTGTATGGCAAAGCAATATATCAGCACCGAGAACTATAGAACCTATACCTAGCACCACAACTCCCATCGGCCAGTCACACCGATGCACACATATAGGTACTTAGAATGCAGAGTAAGTTGATTAGATGAGTAATGAGTATAGGCCAATTATGCATATTTGTAGTCAATACGATTGTCATCATCCTGCATACACGTACGTCAGTTTATACAGCAACACAGTATGTACACACTCGCACTCGCGAACACAAGGACACAACAACTATACAATAATAGCCCTATTATACAATCTAGGCAAGCGCGGGGGGAGGAGCTATCCAAAGGTTGACTCAATCAATAATCATATACTGTATCTGCCTATACACATGCCCGGCTTATTCTGCATTTTACTGTATGTATCATGCTATAGCTATTATACTGTATATATATAATAGCCAGGTGCGGATGACACGAATACTACACATGATTAGTAAATACTCTCTGTATAGCCACTGATATTATAGATACGGGTGCAATTGAGAATACGCCGCGGTTCCTATGTATATATGACGATCTGCCGGTTTGCATTCTTTCCGCAGGATGGCACTCATTGGGAACGCCTGAACTCCGCGCGTGCAATAAATTTACGCAGTTTCATCAATATATACAGTGACGCATTTATAAGTAATCTGCACTGCATATACAGAATATACAAACAATGCACTTTATTATTAACGATATACTATATATACATATCCATCCTTACGAATACGCCTTATTTGACAAAATATTTCGTATACGCAGTATACAGTATAGGTAGAAATATTTCTTCGGTACATGTAGATCCGATCTTTTGTGAATTAGCAAAGAGCACAAGGGCTCAGCGCTAGAAACGTAACTCAATTGTAAGACAACAGAGTAAATAATACTTCATAATTGAAGTAATCAATTCAACTACTACGAGATAGTATATACAGTAGATTGGGACATACAGCATATATAAGGAAATATTACAAGAAACACCGTTTGACAATTGTTCTACACATATATCAATTAAATTACTATACAATTACAACCTTCGCTTATGAAGAGCCAGTCCTTCCAATTCAAGGTCAACATCTATTTCAATGTCTTACTTAATGGACAGGTGCGCCAATCCGCAGACAGTCTTCTCTAACCCATTCTATACTTCGCAGGAAGACAAGGCGTCGAAAATGAACGTTCTACTGTTACAGAAGTCAGCGCAATATGTCGCAAAACATTCGGAGAAGTCTGCAGTGAATGTTTGGGAAAGCATGCATTGTTTATAACTTTATCGCACGCAACAATCTAATCGATCTATATTGCCGTCCTAGTTAGCTCTTCGACTTTCCCCCACTTCTTCTTCCATCGATCAAATTCAACCCTGATTTCTTGACATTGATCCAATATGGCTGGCATATGTACAGTATATATAGTCAACACATTTTCAAGATCACCAAATGACGCCTTGGGGATATTGGTTGGGTTTGAGATGTTTTGTTGTTGTTTCTTTCGCACCATCCAGTATTGGTCCCAGAACACTACCTTGTGGTATCCCAAACTTTATTTATATGGTTTCTGATAAGGTGTCACTGACTGATGTATATATATTTTTATTTGTCAAGTAACTTGATATCAATTTATTAAATGGACCCTCCTGGCTAGAAACTAAGATCGCCTAAACTACTATTACATGGAATTCACTGAACAATATCATCATTACACCCGTTTAACGTTGTTTTCGCGAAATCGATACCATACTCCTTATGCCCTATTAAAAAACATTCTTAGGTTGTAAATTGTTGCAGGAATTTGTAGAATTTGTTTGCTTTATTTTAAAATGATTTCTTCCAAATTAGGTTTAATAGTTTAGTCATTAGTGAAAAATTTATGCTAAATTGTATTTTTACAATATGCGGAAATCATATGTAACCCAAAGCGGAGGGTGGGGGAGTGCGTACGTTCACCCAGCACCCCCCCCCCCCCGCTGGCTACGGGTCTGGTATATGACAAGTCACTTTTAAAGGGTAATTTTTTCAATTTTTCTCGCGAAAGCCTATGGATTTTATTTTAAGTTAAACTATAGTTGCTATTGCTATTAAATTTACTGTGAATGTTATTTTTCCTCTTTGCCAAATTTTTTCTATCTATATCAAAATCTCCCTCATATATGTTCCCCTTTCTAATTGCTTGTCAAACGGGCGATTTTTAGGGGAGGAGGGATAAGCAGTGACGTCACTGGGGATAAGCCATTTAGGCGTACTTATACCGTATATACAGTATAGTGACCACCCATCAGCCAACACCAACACCTCGATTGCCTTCCGCTAAAATCAAAATTTACTCTGACTATACTGCATAATAATAAGTATAGTGGGTGATTAGCCTCGGCTCATTTCTTATCTCACCTGTCCTATCCGCAGGCCTACACACAGAAGGCCAGAAGCGGAGGGCAGGGGTGTCACTAACTCATATCTGTTGGTTGGGCCGAGAAAAGTGGGTAGTTGGAGATGAGGGCCAGAAGAATGGCAAGCAAGGCTGTGCAGTGAGTGCGGTTCTATATGTATACGGCTGACAACTACAAATCTGCTGGGAGGATGTTTCAAGAACAAAAACGCGTCTGAGCGTGCGATGTTTTGACTAGCCAAATCCCTATAGATATGTTTATCCGACTGCTCTCTCGCCTTCTTTCTTGATACGCGGGTATTCATTGTCCATGGCACAGCTGCTTGACGCTTTGGCACATCTCCAAACGCCAAGCACTAGGGAGTATCGGGCTCTCCCGGCACAACACTGCCAAAGAAAGAGAAAAATATTGCCTGCCGTACAGTGCAGTATATGTAGAGAAAGAAGACTTCTTGTGCAAACACGCAACCAAAAGACGACATTGGCGGCGTGGGCTGCTCAGTTGAGAGAGAGAGAGAGTGCGTATTGTTATACGAGAACGGGGAAGGGGGCGGCGAAAACTGATAAAACGAAATGACCCTTTGGGTACTCACAGTGTGCACTGTTTTGTACATTGTTATTTAATAGCCTGTCTCTCTCCCTCTCTCTCTTCTCACTCAGCTGATCAACAGTTGAGGACGCATATTAAGAAGCTAATCAAAACAAACACCCACTGCACTGACGACCCCAGAACACTCATCGCTAGATACGCCTACATCCTATGTCCTATAGATTCTTGTTTTCCCCGCCCCCTATACATTACTAATACACAGGGCCAGGGGCTGACCCACCCAAATAAGTTGTTTATCGGACAAAATAGACTTTGTTTTTCTTCTGTATAATGAATAAAATTGCATAAAATATTGTGTAATGCCATTCTTCTCTCTGGACGATTTTAACTCAGAAAAATTTGATGTGCAGCTTTTAACTTTTTAAGCTGTTTAAAAATCACGAACTTACGCGCAACGCTCTCACTCTGAGTGACGTCATCAACCAAGCCACAGAGTCGTCAGATCACATTTATTGTATGTACGTGATAGCCATCAAATACATCAATTTTCTTGTTTTTACGATATCATAAAAGAATCTATTCTGTCTCATGCACATATTTTGTCACTGTTCCGTATAATGTATACTTGTTTGTCTTTCTCTGTTTTCAGCTGATGTTGGGCAGTTTTCCGGAACATTTCATTATACATTTCAAAAGCTCCTCATTTCTTGTCAATAACTTGAATGACTGCATGCACATGGGAAATATTACCAAGGTGCTTCGGTCGATGCAAAATATGGTTGCAGCAAGCGCACTCTTGTTATATATAGTATACTATAGCAGATGTATCCGCGGCTTCGCTCGGGGGATACATATAGGGCAATAGAATGCCAGGAAACAACCAAATTTACAAATAAATAATTTATTCTGATGATTCAGTAGGAAAATGCAGAGAGGAGAATTATGTTGAGAAATGCTTTCTTTGGATCAAATCAGGGTCAACCCAAGCAAGGGGGCCTAATGGCTTAAAACCTGCCTATAGTCATAATTAAACCACAGTAGAAGTAACCTCTAGAAATGTAAGCAATTTTACTTATAGATTGCGAGGTATACTACTCTCAAATTGATTAATACTAAAATAAAACCGTAGGATATTGTTTTAAATATCGCATATTTAAATACATTTCTAATTTTTATTAATTATTTATAATAGAAATAAAACTTCGAATTATTTAAAAGCAGATAGAAACAACAGCAAGAACCTGCTGATTCTAAATCTACCCCCATTCTGATAATCTGAACTGATGGGAAAGCATGCGACCACCCTCTCTGCATATACTGTAGGTATAGTAAATATAAGATTTCATCTCAAAAAAGCAACTGTGCTACAGAACAATGCATATAATATGTAATATGAATAATGACTAGACCGAACTGAATTGACAAGTTGGAAAGTGCGCTGATTTGTTATTGCAATGTATATTTTTTAGAGTCATATGAGTTAGAAACAAATGTAAGCTCGCTACATTAATCTACGTATTCTGCATATATATATATACACACGAACATCCTGGAGCTGTCCAGTGCTCTGATTTATCAGCTGATCTGTTGATTGAGGTCACCTTTAATCGATTCGCAAGAAAAACACGCACGCGAAATTGTAGAAATATGCAGACCTCGTGAAACAAATTAAAAATCAAACGATCGTTTTAGACAAATTGAGCTATACCACTTCTTGTATATACTGTAGTTTCTGTCATAACCGGCCACATTTTTTCTATTTTTCATGAAGCTCTATATACGAAGGGGAGTCAATAAGTAAGCGGACTCGATACGAAAGCAAACTCCCACACATATAATCTATGCATTTTT